>PVKP010032326.1:0-26055 GCA_004027715.1 Plecturocebus donacophilus | reverse complement strand
AACAACTTCAGAACACCGTCACTCTCCCCGCCTGAGGACCAGTCTTGTACTCCACTCCAAGGGCAACCTGCTTCAGCAAACTCAGCGACACATTAAAAAGTACAATTTGCAAAGAAAGGCAAAGGAGGGCTATCACCTTGCTGGGTGTTCTGTGCGGGTAGAAGACGGCCCGGGAGAGCCTCCACAGAGAACTTGAGAAGGATGGAATTTACATTAAAAAGGCAGAGTCTTGCGTCCTGGAGAGGCACCCCGGGATTCTGCAACTCCATCCCTCTTTTTCACAGGCAGGGAAACTGAGGCCCCAGGAGGCCCAGGTCACCCCGCCCCGGGAGGCAGGACCTCCCCAGTGCTCCCTGGAACGTCCCCCTGCCAAGAAGCCAAAGGCCCGGTCTTCTCAGACTGAGGAATCTGCACTCTTGTTCAAAGGAAGCGAGTCCGAGGAGGAGGGCCACGTGCAGCCTTGACTATCCGCTGCTCCAATGGAAAACAGCAGAACAGGGCTGTGCGCATCTCATCCGGCCGCCTGCCTCCTGCCATCGCAGCTGGCCGTGCATTGCCATAGCTCCTGACTCCGGGAACAGCAGACCCTTCAGAGGGCTCTTTAGACCCGGTGTGACGCTCCACCTTCCCACGCCGCACCCACTGAAACGAATTTTAACAGAATCTTAAAACCAGATCTTAACGGAAGGTTGCGTGGTACCAGGTCCATTCGTTACATGTGAAACCGACTGGAAATAAAATGCACATTAGGCTTCTCCTCAGCTGTGGCGGCGAGGGGCTGCTTTTTCCATTCATTTCAAGAGCTGTGTGCGCCCCTGTATGGTCTGTTCTTTAGGGCTCGCCTTTGTTAACAGTGAGTGGTGGTGTGTCAGCTGCAACAGCAGCTAAAATAAGGAGCGACCCTCAGCAACTCCACAGGTGCCAGCGGCCACGGACCCACGCCTGGGGCACTGGCGTTGATGTTTAGCAGAGCACAGGAGTCGGGGCGTGGGCGGGAGGCGGGAGGAGGCGTCTGCGCACGGGCCACGGTGTGGGGCACCCAGCGCCACCCCTTCCCGGGGCTGGGTGGGACGCTCCATGAGCTACCCTCTGGTGGATATGCAGCCTTTCCACTTTGAATTCCACCTCGGTTGAATCCACTTTTTAAACTCATGAAAGGATGTGTGTAGATTTACTGAAGAAATTCAGAAAAAGTCATTTAGGCAATAAAAAGTATAAATAAAATAAATTATTGAATGTGCATGTCAAGACTAATTTGAAAAGAAATTCATTATGGGAGGAATATAGAAATAGGAGATTAAAATGAACATCTAGGGCTCTAGCTCCATGAATTAGTTTTCTCCACTTCTATCTTCTTTTTTTAAAATTGTGGTTTTTGAATGTCACCTTCCACTATGATTAGAATTCAGTAAGGGCTGAGGAAGTAAAGAAATTTTACTTAAGAAAAACTCTGAACGAGGATTAAGTATAGAGGATAAATAACTCACAACCTGGAGGGGGGAGATCCCCCCATTCACAAATGTTAATGAGAATGTGTCAAATTGACAAAAGAATTCAAACACAGTGACTGAGACAGCGCCCAAATTCATTGAATTGGTATCTGTTACAAACAGCAAGAATTCTGGTGGGTCCCTTAATACATGATGATATCTGAGCCATGAACAACAGAAGCTTGTAATACAACACTAATAAAATATTACCAAATGCATGGGGCGCGGTGACTCATGCCTGTAATCTCAGCACTTTGGGAGGCCGAGGCAGGCAGATCACCTGAGGTCAGGAGTTCGAGACCAGCCTGGCCAACATGATGAAACCCCGTCTCTACTAAAAATGCAGAAATTAGCTGGGCGTGGTGGCAGATGCCTGTAATCCCAGCTCCTCAGGAGGCTGAGGCAGGAGACTGGCTTGAACCCGGGAGGCAGAGGCTGCAGTGAGCCGACATCGTGCCACTGCACTCCAGCCTGGGGAACAAGAGCAAAACTCTGTCTCAAAAATAAAAAAATAAATAAATACCAACTGTTTCCAAAATTACTCACATCATCACACATCATAATAGCCACAAGAGCAATTTTCTTAGAACAATTTATTAATGAATATGCAATAAAATATCTCCCCAAAATCTTTCCAGAAATGACAAGGCAGGAAGTGAATACTACTTTTTTGCTTCTCTGGAAATGTTTAATGTAAACATGAAATATTTGAAGAACTGATTAAAAAGTCACAAGTGGATCTGTAAATATATTTGTAAGACTGACTTCAAATCAGTACGAGGCTTAGACATACACATGTCGTTGGACAAAAGACTTAAGTATCTAAATACAAATCAAATAGCATGTTTATAACTTCAACTATAAAAACACAAATTCAGTATATATTGCAAATCTAAGAAGATTAACTTGAAAAATACCATACAAAGTGTCGTAAAAGGGGAGGACTCATGTGACGGAACTTGAAGAAAAAGTGAGACGTCAACGGAGGCAGGTCCCCCAACATGCACGTGATTAGACTGAGGCGTGAAGTCCTCTGGACACTAGCGTGATCCTGAAATGTTTACAACCCTTCCAGACAAGTTACACCTTCGACGTAACCACAAATCAGTGAGCACACCCCACAACAGGATGCTTCAAGACCAAAAGAAAGAAACAGTCAGAGGCAGACTTCCCCTAGTAACTCTGGCGCACTGACCATCAGCAGGTGATCCAATGGACGTGTCAGGACAAGGGAGATTAGGAACTGTGTTAAGTCAGGGACCTGGCTGCGAAGCTGTTCAATATTCTCCACACCTACTGTTTGGAGTCAGGCATATCTACACTAGTTTCAAACCAAACGTGTTAAAAGTCACATGCTTACACCATCACACACAGCAGTAACAAGAGTTAACGATACATGGGGCATCCTTCACGTACTCCTTTAAAATTTTGACTGCTCTCTTAACAGACGTCCGTTCACCAGTTCATACATTTTACAAGTCTACAAATAAGTCATATTATTCTAAAAAATAATAAGCAATAAAAGGTCTAATTATGAATTCCCATACATTTTGGGAAATTAACTTTTAAAGTTCAGCAAAACATTAGGTACTTAATAACATTTATGTGATCTGTACAATAGTTTAAATTTATAAGAATTACTCAATGTCTTAGGAATAATTTCCTTGAGTCAAGAGAGTGCTGAACCTGTTTCATCACCAGCTTAAATTCAGACTGTTCATGTAAACTGGGAAACACGAATCTCATACTGAGTGAAAAAGAGACCGCAGTCTTTACAGTGCAGTCATTATCCTGGAAGTGGAGCTGAGGCTGAGGCTCTTCTGAAGCCACCGGCACATTTAAACTCTATAAACCAGCATCGACAGAAGGCACTTGCGGGGGCTTGGAGCGGCTTTGCAACCAACGTTTTCTGTGACAATGGGACGCTTTGTAAACAACTGCACAAAGGTGGCTCAAACACCATGAAGCTTCCTATTTCATTCAAAAGGCCATACTCAGGATATAAAAATGGGATAAATTAAGATGCTAATATATTAAACAATTTATAAACACATAAAATTATAGATATCTTACAAAAACGTGATAAAAATTATTTCTTCAAACAGACAATAAACACAACATAGTACAAAAGGTCTCTTAATTAGCACATATTAGCTGGGAGAAGAGGGGAAAAGGAGCCTTAGACCTGAGATCTAAAAGCTTCATAACGGCTGGGCGCTGTGTCTCACACCTGTAATCCCAACACTTTTGGAAGCCAAGGCAGGCGGATCACGAGGTCAGGAGTTCAAGACCAGCCTGGCCAGCATGGTGAAACCCCATCTCTACTAAAAACAAAAGTACAAAAAATTAGCTGGGCATAGTGGCATGCACCTATAATCCCAGCTACTGGGGAGGCTGAGCCAGCAGAATCACTTGAACCCTGGAGGCAGGTTGCAGTGAGCCAAGATTGCACTACTGCACTCCACTCCAGACTGGGCAAAAGAGTGAGACTCTGCCTCAAAAAAAAAAAAAAAAAACCTTCATAACATAAAAGATTCCTAATTAAACTTCATGCACACTTGTAACACTGAAATATTTTTAATATTGACATTTTCAAGATTTCCTTATTTTAAGGTCACTGAGAGAAGTCTCACTGCCCACGTTCTGTAGTGTGTCATTCAGGGTCACATATCACACCCACGGTGCTTACGGCACTTTCACTCAACAAGACGTTCGGTTGTGCTGCTTCCACGAATTCATAAATCAAAAGGTCAGCACCGATGCCGTATTACAGGGTCTGAGATTCAGTCACGAAATGACAGGGTGCTGGTCAGGTTGCAGATGTGGTTTGAATCTCCAAGGATAAATGGCTCTTGGGATATAGTTGCTATGACAATGTTGTTGCTAGGATAATTCCAAGGATCACAAGCAAAATAATTACACAAATAATAATGAACATCATTTTCTGCAAAATAAAGAAAAACATTAATTTGCAATGTATCAAAGAAACCAACAATGTCATTTGCTAACTAAATCCTTCTGGGATTTGGGATAGTTTTAAAAACACATCCATTATCAAGAAAGAACCCCTCCATGTCACAGAAAAGGAGGAGAGAAGGAGAATTCCAAAGGCAAAGCATGAAGTTCTAGACACGTGCACTAAATTAAAGTAACCCGGGAGCCTAGTGCAGTGGCACCCGCCTGCAGCCCAGCTACTCCGGAAGCCGAGGCAGGAAGACTGCTTAAGCCCAGAAGTTTGAGGCCAACCTGGGCAACAAACTGAACGCTGTCTTGTTTATTTGAAAAAGAAAAATAATAAAAAATACCTTATGAATGAAAATATGTGTTATTAAAACAACTATTTGCTCCTGGGTGAAAAGGTACCATGTGGGCTCCTAATAGATACTTTCTTTTCATCCTAATAAAACTCCAGGACTGCTGTTAATTGGATGAATTACATATCTTTTTAAAACTTTAAATGAATTTCTTGTTGGCTGAAAAATCCTATTTTTCTTTTTTTTCTGAAAGGAGGTATCACTCTGTCGCCCAGGCTGAAGAGCAGTGGTACAGACACGGGGCTCACTGCAAACACGTCCTCCTGGGCACAAGCAATCCTTCCACCTCAGTGTCCCAAGGAGCTAGGATGACAGGCATGCACCACCAAGCCCGGCTAATTAAAATGTATGTATTTTTATGAGATAGGCTCTTCCTATATTGCCCAGGCTGGTCTCGAACTCCTGGGCTCAAGTGATCCTCCTGCCTTGGCCTCCCAAAGTGCTGAGATTACAGGCATGAGCCACTGCACCTGGCCTTATCCATTTTTTACATTTAAATATGATGAACATGTATAAGAAATCAACAAGACATTAATTCATACGTGTACTGCACTGATAGTCTCAAAGCAGGGCATGGCACAGCACTTAAATTTTTCAAATTAACACGCATCCTCACACAAGAGAAAGCTAGGCCACCTTTGGCTTAATAAACGGAGTGTACCCCAGGAAGCTAGTCTGAGGGAAGGGAAGGAAGAAACCTCAGAGGGGCACTGTGCTTAGGACTGAGTTCTCTTTCTGAAAAGCAGAGATCCAACATTTTAACTACAGTTCCAAATGTATGAGTGCTTTCACCTAAGAAATCCTGTTTGCTGAGCCTGGCCAGCTCTCAAGACTGAGGGCTCCGTCAGTTATGCAGGGTTTTTTATCAAGAGGCGCATGGTGGCCCCGTGAGCCTCCCAGTGACCCCTCAGGACTGGGAGAGCTGCCTTCAGGAGGGCCCCTCCCTCAAATTCTAGTTCTGTGTTAACTTCACGCACATTTCCTGCAAAGCCCCAGCCACTGTCTCATCCTCTACCTGTGCTCCTACGCCCGCCTCTCAGCACCTTCCTAGAGAAACCTAGTCTTCCTTTGCTCCGTGAGGACCTCCATCCCTCCGCAGGGAGGCCTGCACCCCTCCTGCTCAGCATGTGAATGCACTGGCAACTGGGCTTCCTGGAGTCATCGCCACACCGGGCACGCTCATCTGCTGCTGCTGTGCTGCCTGCCACGTGCCTGGGTGCCCCATGTGCCCTTTCCTGCCACATCTGGCTTTCAGAATAGTTGTCAGCTACATGGAGTCTAGGGTGCAGGACTCAGGTGTCATCTAATCTCCTGGTGACATCGGGAGTGGAAAGAGCACACTCTGGGAGGTCCAGCTCCAAGTCTGGGCCCCAGCCCTCTCACCGACCCCCTATACTACTGTGCATGTCTCCTTGAAGCAGGAAATCCCACCCATGCTGTGGCTGACTGGCTACACCAGGCACACCCTGCAGGGAGAGGCAACGCCCAGCCCCAGGAAGGCCAATTGCCAAAGGATGAAAGATGATGTTCGTGTTTTAAAAGTGAAATTCTGGACATTAACCACTGCCTTCCTATGCAAGGAGAACCGCTGGTATTCACTTTGGTCTGTTGTTTATGAATGAGGATCCTTATGTGTTCATTCTTATTTACAGACACTAGGGTGAAATAGCCAGCCAGGCCCCACTCCCCAGGGGTCACACTGAGAGGAGCCTTCTGTTCGTCAACCTCAATGCCAATTAGCGCTCATGAAAAGTAGCACATTTCACTGTGTCCAAACTAAAAACTGTAATTTTATCTTTTGTGTAACCACAGTAAACTAGCCATATTATAGCTACTAGGAAAAACTCAGAAAGCACGTTAGAATCATGAAAATATTGAAAAAGAGCTTTATAACAATGAAGAAAAATCACATGTACAATATTTTCAGCAGAGCTAAGAGGAAAAAAGTAGAAAAGATACATAAACGTCCTGCCTAATAGAGAGAGTGTAAAAGAGTCTGACTGCTAAACAATGGAATGGTAACAAACACCGCTTCAGAGCTGGTTACAGAGGAATTTCAGGTGTAGTGCTGTGGCCTGCATAAACGTCAGAACACTAACTTGAAAGCTTCTCATCAGATAACCGCATGTGATCAGCGTAACAGATGCTCACATTAACACAGAAAATTTTTTTTTTTTTTTTGAAACAGAGTCTCGCAGTGTCACCTAGGCTAGAGTGCAGTGGTGTGATCTAGCTCACTCTAGCCTCAACCTCCCCAGGCTCAGGCAATCCTCCTGCCTCCGCCTCCAGAGCAGCGGGGACTATAGGCGTGTGCCACCATGACCAATTAGTTTTTGGATTTTTTTTCTGTGGAGACAAGGTGTTGCCATGTTGAAGGAATAAATCTTAAAGATTAACAAGCAGGAGTAAAACTTGACTATGCTCGTGATTCCTTTCTGCTGTATCTTAATATTTTTAAAAGCCTTGAGTGACTGTGAAGTCTGCAGTGACTTCCATATCCCAAAAATAAATTTATCAGGGATGAACTTGCCACACTCTCGACATCTGGGGACATTTCACAATTTTCTAATCACAAGGATTATGCCAAACAAACATTTACAGAGAGATAACTGCTGTGTCCAACTTCAACACACCAAAAGGCATTCCAGCTTCAGGGTTAGTGCAAGGATGGCTCCCAATGTGTGAGGAAACCAGAGGGAAGCCACAAAATCAGCTGACGTGTAGGAAGGCGACACTCACACAGGGAGCAAAAACAACAATTCTTTAAATAAACTGGCATCTTTTCTATTCAGAATTCTTTAAGAATTAACAGGCATGCTAACTAAATATAACACATAATTTTCCTTTTATTTTATTTATTTATTTATTTGTGACAGTCTTGCTCTGTCACCAGGCTGGAGGGCAGTGGCGCAATCTCAGCTCACTGCAACCTCCACCTCCCAGGTTCAAGTGATTCTCCTGCCTCCGTCTCCCGAGTAGCTGGGACTACAGGTGCCCGCCACTGCACCCAGCTAATTTTTTGTACTTTAGTAGAGACAGGGTTTCACCATGTTGGCCAGATGGTCTCGATCTCCTGACCTCACGATCTGCCTGCCTCAGCCTCCCAAAGTGCTGGGAGTTACAGGCATGAGCCACCACACCCAGCCCTTCACTGATATTTCTATGACATTTAATGAAGGACCCACTGTGCTTAAAGAGCTAATGGCCTCCTTAGATCAAAAACAAAAGATTCAGGCTGAGTACAGCGGCTCACACCCATCTATAATCCCAGCACTTGGGGAGGCTGAGGGGAGGATCACTTGAGGCCAGGAATTTGAGACCAGCCTGGCAATACAGAGAGATCTCATCTCTACTGAAAATTGTTCTCAAAAACAGCCAGGTGTGGTGGTGCACGTCTATAATCCCAGCTACTCGGGAGGCTGAGCCAGGAAGATGGCTTGAGCCCTGGAGGTCAAGGCTGCAGTGAGCCATGATCATGTCACTGCATTCCAGCCTGGGTGACTGGAGAGCAAGACCCAGTCTCAAAATTTTTTTAAAAAACTGGTTAAGAAGGTAGCCTTGGTTTAAACATGAGTTACCACTCAGCCTAAGCTTACTCTCAGTAAATACAGTGCTGGGGACTAGAATCAGCACACAGGCAGATGTATCACTAGATGGCATTATCTGTACTTCGTAGCTGGCAAGCTTTTATTAGTTTTAAGTCTATTACAATTAGGCAAACACTATTATTGGTTAATTGCAAAAGTTAATAAGTAAATTAGTTGATGAGTTACTTACTCCCACCCTGGCAGAGAGGCACGCATGCTGAAGTTATCCACACCATCATTTGCCAACTGACAAGCCAATAATTAGAGCGATTATGGCAACCAGAACCACTGACACAGCAATAATTATCCACTTTTTCTGTCAAAGAGAAGCAAACTGATTATATCATGCATGGTTAATTTCATATTGCCAATTAAAAGACATCCTTCATTAAAAAAAAAAAAAGATCTGGCCGGGCGTGGTGGCTCAAGCCTGTAATCCCAGCACTTCAGGAGTCCAAGGTGGGTGGATCACCTGAGGTCAGGAGTTCCAGACCAGCCTGGCCAGCATGAAACCCTGTCTCTATTAAAAATACAAAAATCAGCCGGGAATGGTGGCACATGCCTATAATCCCAGCTACTTGGGAGGCCGAGGCTGGAGAATCACTTGTACCCAGGAGGCAGAGGTTGCAAAGAGTCAAGATCGAACCACTATACTCCAGCCTGGGTGAGAGAGCAAGACTCCATCTCAAAAAAATAATAATAAAATAAAGCAAAACAACCCATCAGAACTCATTTTAGAAGCTAAGTTACAGGACACTGCTTAAGCCTGTTGGGCGATTTTTAGTTCTCGAGAGTGACTTAATAAGGTCAGACATCAGCCAGGCGCAGTGGCTTACGCCTGCAATCTCAGTACCCTGGGAGACTCAGGTGGGCGGATCACAAGGTCAGGAGATCAAGACCATCCTGGCCATCATGGTGAAACCCCATCTCTAGTAAAAATACAAAAAATTAGCTGGGTGTGGTGGCACATGCCTGTAGTCCCAGCTATCAGGAGGCTGAGGCAGGAGAATTGCTTGAACCCAGGAAGTGGAGACTGCAGTGAGCAGAGATCGCGCCACTGCACTACAACCAGGGCAACAGTGTGAGATTCTGTCTCAGAAATAAATAAATACATAAGGTCTATGTAACTGTTATTTCAGGTTTCATCCATGCGGACAGCACGACCGTGTTATCGGGCACGTTTCTGATGGCTAAGACGTGGTTAGTTCTCGCACGCACAGAGGTATGGGCCTGCCCGCTCAGTGACGGACAGCGCCACTGCCTCTTCAGGAAGTCCTACGTTCTCAGCACTCAGCCTTTCGCTTACATCTTTCACTGCTCCTGACATACCACACAGAAAAAATGCCCTTCTGCAAATGTTGCCTGCCTCCGAGGGCCACACGGCTCCCTGGGAATAAATGCAGGACAGCAGAGGTGGGGACGACCCACACCTGGGCCGGAGGCAGCAGCAAAAGCAGATCTGAGAAGCAAGGGCACGAGGGAGACAAGCCTGGAGGCCTCCAGTATCAGGCATCTAATCCAAAGACAGGGTCATTTCTGAAACAGGCACCACGTCGCTGACCCGCTTACACTCCAGGTCCCGCACAGACCCCAGGCACCTCAGAGAGCCAGGCTTGCTGGAGAATGAAAATGGATCACACCCACCACCTTTCTCCTTTGTAAAACCCATCAACTTTCACTAACGTTTGCACCAGACTGACATGTTTGTGTCATGGAGAAAAGGAACGGACCTGCCTTTTTTAATGAAAACTGTTAGTGCCTGGAATGAAGTGAAGCACTTTTATATAGGGATCTCTTCACCTCAGTTTACATTAAGGGCCAATTTTTTTAAAGCAATAAACAAAATAACATGAGAAACCATGTCTGGCATTTCATTTCAGAGAAGCGAGCATGCTCAGATACACCCAGGAGAGCAGAGGCTGTGCCCTGCCGGCTGAGCCTGCAGCCCCAGGCGCGTCCCGGGGCCATCACCTGAGGGTGCATCCACACACAAAGTGTCACTCCACTTATTTCTAACATAGTGAAAGTATCTCTTTACAGAACTCCTGCTGACATCACGCCGAGCTGTCAGCCTAGGAGAAAGGCGCTGCGCCCCACAGCAGCCTTCGGGAAGTGTGAGGGCCCCTAGCTGGGCTGGGCACTTGGTGTTCACCCTTCTCCACACTGGAGAGAAGCAGCCAGGGCCCGCCAGGCAGCCACACAGCGAGACACCCGGGACCCCCGTCACGCAGCAGAAATGAACTTTGTGGTTTCCTAAGTTTTCTCAGAAGAGCTTTCATTCACACGTGACACTCTTCAGACTCAAAGTAATTAAAACTCATTTAGAAATCGTATATCACCCTCATTATCTCTGCGTGTTAGCAAAAGGAGGTGACAATGTGGAAAACCCACAATCTCTACAGTGTCACAGGCACTATGAGAAAATGCTTAAGTTAGAAGAATAAGTTTTAAATTGTGGCCCCTGTAGCAACAAAATCACAGAGGGCTCCCTGAACCCTTTTTAACGCAAAGTCTACGCATCTTAAATGAAAGGGCCTCCCTTGTTTTAAGGATCCCTTTAGGTGGGAGCTACACAAGCATGCAGGTCCACAGTCTCAAATAATTGTCTCCTTTCCTCCAAATCAAGAGTTAACAAATAACCTAAATAAAAAATAAAATGTTCATTGCATCAAATGTGTAGCCAACAATTTGGTGCCGGGTGCACTGGCTCACCCGCAAAGTGCCTGTCATCCCAACACTTCGGAAGGCCGAGACGGGCAGATCACATGAGGTCAGGAGTTCGAGACCAGCCTGACTAACATGGTGAAACCCAGTATCTACCAAAAATACAAAATTAGCCAGGCTTGGTGGCACATGCCTGTAATCCCTGCTACTTGGGAGGCTGAGGCAGGAAAATCGCCTGAACCCGGGAGGCGGAGGTTGCAGTGAGCCGAGATCACGCCATTGCACTTCAGCCTGGACAACAAGAGCAAAACTCCAACTCAAAAAAAAAAAAAAAAAAAAAAGTCCTGGGATTACAGGTGTGAGCCACCACAATCAGCCCTAGGGTTTTAATTACTTAGAATTCAAAAGGGTTTACACTATAAATAATTTATCTAATAAACTTTTTAAATTTTTAGCAAAAAGAATTATTTCCACTTTAAAACAACATTTATTTATTTCTTAAAATACCTTTTTGGTAGGCTTACATCAATGTATTACAACTTGAAACCAAATGAAGAGAAAAACACAGCTTAATTCTTCGAAGCCGAACTCACCCTTCTCGCCTTGCTCTGATATTTGATGGCTTTTTTTGTTTCTTCTTTAGCATGTTCTACATAGTCTGTGGCATTCATAACGTTTCTTTCTACGTTGTTGATCATTTCACCCTTAAAACAAAAAGTTTCAAACTTAGAAGACATTTTCAAATGGCTTAATTATGTATCTGTAAGACAACCACAGAACAAAGTTTTTATAGTAACATGATGTGCATGTAATGGATACTGAGGGGTTTTTGACATTTACAGAAAGGTAAAAGATGAGGCCATTATACATGTACCAGTACCAAGCAATCAAAATTCAATTTATATTTTTAAAAGAATGAAGAGGAAGGGGCAACCATGTTGATAATTAAGGTACCTCAAGACCATTCTGAGATTCCTTTAACATGCAGACACTTTGGACAGATGGGTAGGCTGAAGGGAGGCAGCAGCTTTCAGCTGGACTGGTGTTTTACCATTATGAACAGATACAGACAATGGACAAAGAGTGACATCTTTTCTACAAAGTAGAAAATTGTCACTACCACTTTAAAACAGTAAACTGAGCATAGCTTACATCTGATGCTCAGCTGACTAAATGAATGAGCAAAATGTAAAAGGAGGTGAATTCAGTGAAGTGTGAGGGAGGAAACATATTACCTGGTTTTCTGTCCACAGACAGACATAATCTGCAGCAGTGAATCATAAAGCATTGAAGAATGACGGACAGTTAACTCAGTCACAAACTTAAACTTACTAAGTAAGCTTTGACTATGCATACATTTACATTAGATGAGTCAATATAATGCAATACCAACAGACTTCTAAAAGGAAGCAGTGAAACAAAGCCAGGGAGACAGCCATTTTTCTAATGGAGCTTAATGCAATGCATTTGGTATAGAACAATTACAGCTGAAGTCTAAGGTACTACAAAAGCTTTAGTAATTACAGAAATCATCTCCCATTCTTCCTGTCCAGCTGGTTTTCTTTGGAATGCTTCCTGAAAATAAGTAGCCAGTGGTAATCAGACTCACCACACTCCACTTCTCATATCATGAATGACAACGGGGCCCCCAAAATCAAAAAGCAGTAAGATCGTCCCATCCCTGGCCTCTGTGTAGCTGTTGGTTTTCTCTAGAAAATGCTTGGAAATACAAACATTAGCTGGGCATGGTGGTGCACACCTGTGGTCCCAGCTACTTGGGAGGTTGAGGTAGGAGAACTGCTTGAGCCTAGGAGAAGGAGGTTGTAGTGAGCTGAGATTGTATCACTGCACTCCAACCTGGGCAACAGAGCAAGACCTTGTCTCAAAAAAATAAAAATAAAAAAAATAAGCATGGTGCCTGAGTTTTTCACACACATTCTCATGATTAAAGTTCCTCAAAATGAACAGAGTTTCTTAACAAGGTTGGTGAAGCAGGCAGGAATAATTGTGTGTGTGGATGGATTCCCATCCCATTTTAGACAATCCAGGCAGTCCTACAAAATAAGCCCATCAGATGTGAACCTCCTTAGGGGATGGCTCCAACCAAAACAGATCCTGAAAGCAGCCTCAGGAGGAGTGAGGAAATGATTTACTTAGGATAGTTCAATATAAACACTTCTGCTTCACCCGGTGGTCAGCTGAATCCTAGCCAGTGACACAGCCCTATCTCCACAGTATTTAAAAAAGGAGAGGACCTGATTCAAAGTCAAAGAGCAAGTGTGAACATGTCCATGTGCCTCACAGATACACACCATCCCATACTTTACACTCAGTTAAATATACACGTACATATATGTAACTTTTTCTTTTTGGGACAGGGTCTCACTCTGTTACCCAGGCTGGAGTGCAGCGGTATGATCATAGCTCACCACAGCCTTGAACTTGTGGGCGTAAGGTATCCTCCCACCCCAGCCTCCCAGAGGAGTCTGATATTTTTGAGAATTGCATTAACTCTTCCGTTCACTCAGAAGGGCCTTGCCACACCTGCTCTCACTCCCTGTCTGTGTTACTGGGCAGACGGGAAACCCCATGTGACAGGCACAAGCTCTTATCTGTGCCACAGATCGTATCCCCACTTGGGGTTTCTTCTTTCAGACATTTCTCCTAATTATTACTGTAATATATGCTCCTTGTAGAAATCTGAAAATGAATACTTTTAGAGAAGATGAAAATCCCCACAGTCTCACTGCATTTATACGGGTTGATATACACCTTTCCTTCTGTGAATACTATTTTATGGAGCCGAGCTCATGCCACATGTGTGTAAGTATTTACACATATGTACTGACATACATAGAAGATCTTTATATCTCCCTTTTCTCTTAATTCTAGCACAAATATCTGTATATTTCAATAAGCATTCTCCACGAACAAAGTTTAGGTTGCCTATGGCTGCCTAAAAGGCTGACCTATGGACACCTCACAATTTAATGAACTGGACCAATCCCTTCCTGTTAACAGCTTAAGCTGCTTCCAGCATTTCAGCATCACATATAACACCACAATTAACTTGAATTTGGTGGATCCAAAATTACAGCTTTCCCAGATACACCCTCTAGGTAGCACGGGATTCAGGAAGAGTTTACAATGACTGATGCCTCTCTTAAAGAATGAGAGAGTCTGTAACTACCTGGGTCTCCACAAACATGGCCATGTCCATGAACATCTCATGCAACTCTCGGATGCTGGTCTCCAGCTTCATGATGTCCTTGTGACGTGACTCGATTTCATTGAGAGCTTGTCTAGTAATTTGTGAATCTGATATAATCTTGGAAAAACAAAAACAAAAGAGAATATTAGCACACTTACGATGAGTCTGGAAGCTAAAGGGCTTCTGAAAGGCTGTGTCTACAGAGGAGGACACAGAGCCGCAGGGCTGCGCCCGCACTCACATCAGAGGTGAAGATGGACGGCTTCTCGCTCTCCAGCAGCTCCTCCAGCTCGCTGTCTGTGGTGGTTCTTCCAGCTGAAAGACCCGCAGCCACAGCCCCACTCACAATGCAGCACAATTTAAAAACAAGCCTGTTCGTAACCATAAGTTAGCAACTACAACTAACTCAGTTGTTAGCATTTTTCAACAATGTTTTTCTAACCATTTCTTAAGCAGATACCGACAATGAGAAATGAACCTAAGGCTGAGAAGCAGGAAGAACTAAAAACACTCTGAAAAACTTCATAAATGTTATGAACAATACAATTTCATTTTAATATTAGTGAGAAACAACTGGAGAAGGGAGATTGGCAAACAATGTTTTGGCTGACTCATGTAAAAGAGGGTTAAGCTGAAGGTAGCATGTATTAAATGTGGATCGATAAATTGTACGTAATGAGAGTCAGATGCCTGAACACTTTCCACATTTTGGAAGTTAATGCATTCCTTTTGAGTTAAATGTGTAATGGCTTCTAAGAAACGTGTATACAGGTCTTTGGAAACCTAACTGATAATTACTATTTTTCACAGTCTGTGCCACAGAACATGGAAGTAAATGAATAAATGTCATAATTCAAAGGTCATCTGGTATGAATGTTCACAGCAGCATTATTCATGATTGCCAAAAAGTGAAACAGCCCAAATGCCCGCCATGCAGTGCCTGACTGAACAACTGCAATCTAGCCACACACTGCGGGAGTCTGCAGCCACAGAGAAAAAGGATGCTTGTGGGTCTCATTGTTTTGTTTTTTGAGACAGGGTCTCACTCTGTTGCTTAGACTGGAGTGCAAGGGCACCATCGTGGCTCCCTGCAACCTCTGCCTCCTGGGTTCAAGCAATTCCCACGCCTCTGACTCAGTAGCAGGGACTACAGGTATGCACCACCATGCCAGGCTAAGTTTTGTATTTTTTGGTACAGACGGCGTTTCACCATTTTGGCCAGGCTGGTCTCAAACTCCTGACCTCAAGTGATCTGCCCACCTCGGCCTCTCAAAGTGCTGGGACTACAGGCATAAGCCACTGTGCCCGGCCTTTTTTATTTTTTAGTAGAGATAAGGTCTCTGTCACCCAGACTGGAGTGTAGTGGTATGATCTCAGCTCACTGCCGCCTTGACCTCTGGGCTCAAGCAATCCTCCTCCTCAGCCTCCCAAGTGACTGAGATTACAGGCACACACCCCAGGCCTGGTTAATTTTTTAATTTTTTTATAGAGATGGAGTCTCACTATGTTGTCAAGTTGGTCTTGAACTCCTGGCCTCAGCAATCCTCCTGCATTGGCTTCCCAGTCAACATACTGGGATTATTATATACGTGAGCCACCACACCCCACGCACGGTTAAACCTTGGAAAAACTGTGTTACAGGAAAGAAGTCAGTCACAGAAGAACACAAATTGTGTAATTCCATTTATATGGAACATCCAGAATGGGAAAATACATAGGGCTAAAGAGCAGAATGGTGATTGCCTTGGGTTAGGAGAAGAGGAAATGGGGAGTGGCAGGTGATGGGTGTGGAGTTTCTTTTCGGGGTGATAAAAATATGCTAAAATTGACTGTGTGTGGAAATATACCTAAAAATACTGAGTTAACTGTATACTCCAAACACCATTCACATACTACGAGAATTACTTCTCAATCAAGTTGTTAAGACGTCATTTAATGAAAAAAAAAATTAAGTTAGTAAATAGCAAAATTTGTTACTTATACTGTTTTTTGGGAGGTAATTCTCAATCATTAAAAAATCTACTTAAGGCCATATATGGTGGCTCACATGTATAATCCCAGTGCTTTGGGAGGCCAAGGTGGAAAGACTGCTTGAGGCTAGGAGTTTGAGATTAGCCTGGGCAACATAGCAAGACTCTATCTCTACAAAAAATACAAATAACATTTAGAACTCTGTTCAAAATAGTTCAATAAGGAGACTCTCTGAGTTTTGCCTTGCTTTTTTAAAAACATGAAAATTGTTTGAAACAATGTAAAATATAATAATCAAAACTAGAAATTCCAGCTTGGGCAACATAGTGAAAACCTGATCTCTACAAAAAATAAAATTAGCCAGGTATGGTGGTGTGCTCGTGTGGTACCAGCTACTTGAGAGGCCCAGGTAGGAGGACCCCTTGAGTCCAGGACTTCAAGGCCGCACTG
This sequence comes from Plecturocebus donacophilus, assembly GCA_004027715.1. NCBI lineage: Eukaryota > Metazoa > Chordata > Mammalia > Primates > Pitheciidae > Plecturocebus > Plecturocebus donacophilus. The sequence continues at coordinate 9,368 of PVKP010032326.1, read as the reverse complement.
AGTGGTTATCACACCATTGCACTCCAGCCTGGGTGACAGCATGAGACCCTCTCTCTCAAAAAAAATAAATAAATAAAACTAAGAATGACTGTTCCTGTCTCATGCTCACAGAGCTCTTCCTGGCTCACTGCTGTGTCTGAGAAACCACCTGGTGTTGCGCATGTGAAGTGCAGTGTACATTCATAATTCCTTGTCCGGAACTCTGAAATCCAAAACATCGTGAAAACTGGGTTTTCTCCTAAGCTTGATGGCAAAATTCAATGAGTGGCAAAATCTGACCTAAACTGAGTCGAGGCTGTTTATAATCTTCCCCTGCTTATTGTGAATACTCATACTTCTCTGGGGAGCCGTGTCAGTGTGCCTGATGAGAGGGCACAGTCCTACACCCTCCCTGGGGATCCGTAATACACACCTTTACATTGTACTACCTTCCTAAAATCTGAAAAGTTCTGCACTCTGCAACACATACAGCCGCAGCCACTCCAGAGAAAGCACTGTGGACCTATATAACATGCCCTGGTCCAAGAAAAACTCACACACCATTTGAAGAAATAAAGTGAACAACAGAGGAAGAGGTCCTGTGATACAAGGTGAGAAGCTGCCTGACCACAGGGCTGACCGAAGGAAGAGAGAAAGGGAAACAATTGTCCTAGGTGCAAGGATTTGGAGACGGCCACTGCAGGAAGACACTTGCTGTGTGGCCAGAGTGACGCCATCCTGAAGCAAAACCGCCACGATGACCAGTTTGACTCCTGCATGCCAAGACATTCTGCAACGAGGTCTGAAGACAATGCCTGCAGCACAGACCAGCTCGCATCAAGATGCTCCTCCAACCTCACCTGTGGTTGCAAGCCTTGTCAGGAAAGTCTGAAGACATGAAGGCTGCATGCGACCTATCCTGAAAGCAGGCTATAGAAAGCGATTTCTGGAGGGCGGGCGGATGTGGGGATCCACCGTCTCTGTCTCTCAGAGGCTCCTGATCATACATCCCTATTAAATGTTCCTTTCTGAGAAACTGGATGTTAGCCTCTTTCTTTGGCCTCTCAGCTAACTCAGCCTTTGGCGGTAAGTTTGCATAGACCTGCTCGCCTCAGGACAGCCACATGGAGGGTTTAGAGTTTAACAGACTTAAAGGAGTTACTAAAAAAATTAATTCCAACATGTATATGATTCTCCATTGCTTATAAAACTTTTTTTTTTTTGAGATGGAGTTTCACTCTTGTTGTTCAGGCTAGAGTTCAGTGGCACAATCTCAGCTCACTGCAACCCTTGCCTCCCAGGTTCAAGTGATTCTCCTGCCTCAGCCTCCCAAGTAGCTAGGATTGCAGGCACGTGCCACCACGCCCAGCTAATTTTGTATCTTTAGTAGAGATGGAGTTTCTCCATGTCGGTCAGTCTGGTCTCCAACTCCTGACATCAGGTGATCCACCAGCCTCAGCCTCCCAAAGTGCTGTGATTATAGGCGTGAGCCACGGCACCCGGCCTGCTTACAAAACAATTTCACAAACACTACTGCATTCAATAGAGTATGATTGTAGGAGAAGAAACACTGGAAATGAACTACTGTGGGCTGACAGAACAATGTGAGAAACAGAGAAGAGACTCAGGTGATCGGATCACGCGTCACAGGATTCACGTGGGAAGTGCAGACAGGACACACCTGCGGGAGAGACGGTGCTGGGCCTTGAACCCCAGGCTGGGGAATCTGTGCTACAACAGTGCCCACCACAGAGTCCCGGAGCACAAATCCTCACAGCGCATCAAGCAACCGGCTGCCTGTAATGACGACTTTCACTTTAAAAAGCACTAACAGATGCCTGAAGTCAAAGTGGTTTGGAAAAACTTTTTCACAGAAAAGCAATCTGGCGGCATCATGATTGAACCAGCAATTCCACTAGGATGGAGTAACAGGGACTGCATTTTCCCTGACCTGAAATAACTACAACAAACCGACCAAAATCCACAAAACAATGATCTCCAAGACACTGAGCATCAGGCCACACACAGTGATTCCCAAGAGATGCAAAGAAGCCAGGTGGGCCTGCTGCTGGTCAGCCACAGCAGGCAGGGCCCCTGGGGAGCCCAGGCGAGGTCCTAAGGAAAAGGCACAGAGCGCAGGGGAGACCAAGACAACCGGATTTGCAAGATGGAGTATAAGAGATGAGAGAGATGATGCAGAGAGCGAGCTGCACAGACTCCGCTTCTCACTGGAGTCCTGGCCAGCGTGCCAGAAGGAACAGGCTCCCAGGCAGACGAGGGCGCCATGAGGTTCACGGCCATCAGAGCAGGTACTGAGAAGGGTCTTGCTGCAGGAGTGAGGAATGACAGACCCTCAAATAAAGCTGCTCTGCTCCCTTTAAATGCAAGCTCCCAAAGGATAAACCGTGCTCATGTGATTTAGCTATATTCCAAAACAAAACCCAAGGAGATTCACGAAAATACTCAGAACACAAAACACAGAAATACTCAGCACCCAACAAAGTCAACACCAACAAATACTCAGCACCCAACATTCACAATGTCTGGCATACACTCGAAATTTACCAGGCTTGCAAAGAAGCAAGAAAACACAAGTCACAGAAAGGAAAGAAATCAACCAGCCAGAGCAGACACAGAACTGGAGTTGGCAGACAGACGTGACAAGTTCCCGCAAGCGCGTCCCAGGTGTGCCGGAGACCAGCACAGAAGGCACGGGAAAGACCGAGCGCAACTTCTAGCAACGGAAACCAGAGCGTCTGAGATGAAACATATACCGGACGAGGTTCAGGGCAGATCAGACAAGGAAACGAAACTGACCACAACCCAACACACTGTAAAAGAGACTCTACAACATAAGGAGCCTCGCTGAGCTGCGGGACAAGGTCAAGCAGCCTGGCGGGCGCGTGACAACATTCTCTGAGGGGATGAGTGGCTGCGAGCTGAGTCTTCACCTGACCTGCGAGCTGACACGCTGACCCGCCAGGGCTCCCCAGGCCCCAAGTCAGGGACAAAGGGCCTTCCTACTCACAGCACAGCAGGCAGCCTGAGGCTCATGAGCAGCTGTCCCCAGCCCCCAATCCCCTGGGGAGAGGAAGAGCAGCCACAGTGGGACATCCCCACAGTGGGTCTGTGTCTCAGCTAAGGACCCGAGCTTGGGAACCCCAATTTTTCACAATGGGGAGTCTGCAAACCTAACCAACCTTCATCCCCGAAACAGACCTGTCTGCCCCTGAGGAAGGCACCATCTCCACTGCCATGGCCAACTGCCCCCACAGACACCCCTGAAAAGAGTCTGGGGCAATACGGCCTCTGCCTCTGCTCACAGACAAGGAGAGCTGTGGGGAGCCACGAAGATGGCCCTGAACTAAGGCAGCACGGACGGGGCTGAGGACACAGAAACACTCAAAGAGGAAATGACTGAGCACTCTCCCAACCTCCCCAAAACTCTGAAGGCAATGGCAACGGGCAAGGTAAACACCACTGCTTAGGACTTCCTGAAGAATCAGAAGAACAGTTTGCCTGAGTCACAGCACAGGAAACTATGAGGGGTCTTTGGATTTTACAGCATTGGTGAAAATAGACACGGAATTCTGAAGTTAAAGTTGTTTGAAGTGAGACCTTAAGGGAGAAAAACATGATTTTGGCAAAGACAGAGTCTCCATTACTCACTTATCTCCAGCTGGCGCTGGATGCGGCCCTTGCTCCGCTCCCGAAACAGAGTCTGTGCCTCATTGTACTCCGCCATGGCTTCCACAAACTTCCGAGACAGCACCGAATGCTAACAACACAGGAAAACTACATTAGTATCTGCCGGCCAGGCCTTCTACTCAAAGTGACATGCAAGACATGCATTTTGGAAACTCAAACTACATGTTATCCTGCTCCTGCAAATGGAAAATGACAGTAGCAATGTCCTCATGACAGCGTCTGTGCTAAGAACTTTGCATGCATGATCTTACCCAATTTTTGCAAGAACACTACTATATCAGTCCTATCCCCTATTGAAAGAAAACCATGACTTCGGGGTAATTAGTCCAAAGTCACAGGCTTTTCTGATAAAAGTGGATCGGTGCTGGAACCCAGGCAGGCAGACCACAGGGCCTGCGCGCCTCACTGCCTTGTACCCAGGAGGGCTCAGGGCTCTGTGTTCCTCTTGGCTGCACCACAAACCACTAAAACGTGGCAATCTTACCACAAACACTAGCATGATTTGGAGAATTCTCTGCTCTTGAGAATAGAACTCTGTGGATGGGCTGAATAGATTTTTCTTCATAATAGAGAGATGGTCTATAAATACTGTGAAAGGAAAATAAAATAGCAGGACCCCACACTCACTATCCCAAGGGAAAGTTAAACTTGGGAACGGAGTCGTGCAAAACACTGCCTTCCTTCTTCTTCCCAGACAGATGGCTGCGATGGCAGCAGACCACGCATCTCCCCACGTGCCCCCCTCACAAAGCGCTCATCTTTGAGGATACATATCCCCACAAAAACGAATCCCCAAACAGAGCGCCGCTGAATGTCACCCTGCCCATGTAAATCAGCGGCTTATCTTCCCAGGTACATGACAAAGACAAGCTAGAAGTCACCCCCCAGTCCACCCCGAGAGACACGCATGCAGGACAAGCACCATACTAGAAGTCACCCCCAAGCCCATCCTGAGAGGAATGTATGTGCGGCACCACCCTCAACTCAGGCTCACCTTATCCCGGGTACAGGAGTGCAGAATCGACCACACGCCTCTCTTCCCACATGTGAACGGCACGCAGTGGGCACTGACCAAAGCCTCACTGCAATGTGGCACCCCACTGCCTACCCCCGCTTTGTCTCCTTTCTCTTTTTTCGTTTCCTCCTTCCTCTCCTGCCTGCTCTTTCCCCTTTAAATTCTGAAGTCCTCAAAACCCTCTTCGGGAAAGGCACAGGCCACAGGCTCTACTGTAATTTGTATTTCTTTTTTCCAAGCGTGTCCTCAACTTTAGCAAAAATAAATAAATAAATAAATAAACTCTGCCTCAGATACTTTTGTTTTACAATACTATATTCTTTTTATACAGAAATGCTATGAGATTAAGCATGACAGTAAAGATGAAATTACTCAGAGTTTGCAAGAAGAAAGTAAAAACACTTATTTGGCCACATTACTTCAATCTAGACGAGGCTGATATCAAACCTGGGTTCTTCGTATCCGAAGATCCACTGAAGTCCGGTTCCCACTGTCATCCTGATCAAAGCTTTGTTCAATCACTAGGAACAAATAGGAAATAATTACCTTCCAAATTCAAACACAAGTTTTTCAAGCCTAACTTCAAATTCCTTTCCTTTCTTATCTTTGAAGTATCTTTATAAAATTGAAGTTAATGAACAAGTGACCTGTTAAAACAATCTACTAAAAAGACAATCCATCAAGAGGAAATGCTTTTTGAGACAAAGTCTGGCTCTATCACCCAGGCTGCAGTGCAGTGGCACAATCTTGGCTCACTGCAACCTCTGCCTCCTGGGCTCAAGCAATCAACCCACCTCAGCCTCCCAAGTAGCTGGGAATACAGGCACATGCCACCACACCCAGCTAATTTTTGTATTTTTTGTACAGATGGGGTTTTGTCATGTTGCCCAGGCTGGTCTCGAACTTGTGAGCTCAAGTGATCCACCTGCCTTGGTATCCCAAAGTGCTGGCATTACAGGTGTGAGCCACCATCCCAACAAGAGGAAATTGTTACTGCTCTTGAGAAATATATGTGTGTAGATATACACAGATATATATATCTGTATATATATATACACACATATATACACAGATACACAGATATACGTATATATACACAAATACATACTTATTCATATGAAAAAATGAAAAGATAACCGACAAATTTTTAAACTGGGTACCACTAAAAGGAAAGGAGAAACAAGTGGGGAACGAGAAAAGCAGCTAGACTCTGAATATGTTTATATATTTCACTTCAGAATGACATAAATACTGCACAAACTATAATGCAAAATTAGACATTTAAAAAATTAATCCCTAAACTTCAAGAGAAAAATACAACAAATCTAACAGTAAGTCAAGTTAATGAGATAAACACAGAGGAGCCGGGCGCGGTGGCTCACACCTGTAATCCCAGCACTTTGGGAGGCTGAGGTGGGCAGATCACTTGAGGTCAGGAGTTCAAGATCAGCGTGGCCAACATGGTGAAACCCCGTCTCTACTACAAATACTGTAATTAGCCAGGTATGGTGGTGGACGCCTGTAATGCCAGCTACTCAAGAGACTGTGGCAGGAGAATTGCTTGAACTTAGGAGGTGGAGGTCTCAGTGAGCCGAGATCTTGCCATTGCACTCCAGCCTAAGGGACAAGAGTGAAACTTTGTCTCAAAATAAATAAACAAATAACACACAGAGGAAAAACTATTCAAAGTAACTTTAAAACCCAGTTTTAATTTTGTTGCTGGACACAGCGGCAAGTGCCTATGGTCACAACTGCTGGGGGGGTGACTTGAGCCTAGAAGTTCGAGGCTGTCATGCACTAAGATCACGTTGGTGAACAGTCACTGCACTCCAGCCTGGCCAGCACAGCAAGACCGCAGGTCAAACAACAACAAGAAAAAGTAATTTTATTATATAGCCCAGTGGGATACGCCTATAGACAAAAAGAATGACAAAATAAATAAACTTTTAAGTAGTCATACTCTTGACAGTAGGTGCTGGCGCCATTATTTTGAGTCTGTTGTGTGTGTACCGTGGATAGGAAGCGAATAATTATGTGTCAGTGAGAACCAGAATTTGGGGCAAAGCTGAAAGGAATAAAGACGTAATATCATCCATATTAAGTAAAAATTCTTTCAAAATGTTTTTAATCCTTCCTTTCTTCTTAATTTGGAGTATCAGTAAGAAATCATGATTCATTTTATCTTTTAAAAAAATCTTAGCCCTGCCCACTGAAAAAGCCTAGGAAAGAATGGTCAAGTCGTTGTCATGTACGGCAGCACATTCCCTAGTACGCCCACCGAGGTGTCTAGATAACATTCTTCAGTCGCAGGAGTGGGGCTCCCTGGGGATGGCTGATCCCAGGCCCGGGGCAGGAAAGGGGTGAAATGTGCATGGGTCATTTTGTCACGGCAAAAGGCAGAAAGCAGAAAGGCCATGAGAGGTGACAAGGGCCTACTGAAGGACTCCAGTGTCCACCTCAGTAGCCAGAGAGACCATCTGAGCACGAAGGATAACGCAGCAGTGAAAACATCAGATGTGTTGACGTCCATCTGTTCACGATGATGGACAAGAACCAACAGCAGAGTCTCCCTGGTCATCTCTGGGGAACTCCAGGGATCCGACCTATGAAAGCTGTACCAGAGAGAGCCCAATGCTGATCCTCTCTGTCCTCTGTGATCTGTGCCCCGGTATGCCCTTTGGCTCCCTTGGCTGGAGAAGCCAGGTCATTTGTCCCACAGAACCTGCCACGCTCCACATTTTGCTGATTTCACCCTGTGACATGTTTAACAGGCTCTGCTGGCCTCTGTATTTGCTGTGGGCTGGTAGTTAAATTCTCCAAACTTGTCCAATTCAAGAGTAGAAGGGGAGAGGGCAGCAACTAAACAAAGAAGAAATAATAAAATCAGGATATTCACACCTGTAATCCCAGCACTTTGGGAGGCCGAGACAGCGGATCATTTGAGGTCAGGAGTTCAAGACCAGCCTGGCCAACATGGCGAAACCCTGTCTCTACTAAAAATACAAAAATTAGCCGGCGTGGTGGCACGCACCTGTTGTCCCAGCTGCTTGGGAGGCTGAGGCAGAGAGTCGCTTGAACCTGAGAGGCAGAGGTTGCAGTGAGTGAGCTGAGATTGCGCCACTGCACTCTAGCCTGGATGACTCCAACTCAAAAAAAAAAAAAAATTACTGCTTGCAACTTTTAATTAATTATGGATCTTGGAAATAATCATCCATTTTTGACAGTACCACAGAATGGGAAAGAATGTAGTATCTTATTTAAAACTTTACTGAACTTATTTAGAACCAAGAAAAAATGTTAATGTCACCACTAACATCTTAACATAACCATGAGGACGTAAAATCTGTAATCAGATGCTGCATCTTTAGCTTTTAAAAACCCACAGAAAACACCTGAATCAGACAAAGCTTGGAGAATTTACCTACCAACCTACAGCAAATTCAGAGGCTGGCAGAGCCTATGAAACATGCTGCAGGGGTAAAACCAGCAACATCTGCAGTGTGGCAGGTTCTGTAGGACGAATGACCCAGCTTCACCAACCAAAGCACAAAAGTACCAGAGGGAAAAAAGATGAAGGGAGAATCTCACTTTTAAAAGCCAGAGTTTGGTCCTTATCTGGGACTCAATTCAAGCAAACTGTTAAAAAAAAAAAAAAGAAAAATCACAAGACCACTGGGGAAATATAAACTCTGCCTGGATATTTTGTAATATTAAGTAATTACAATGAATTTGGTTTAGATATAATTGTGGTTGTGCTTTTAGGGAAACTTCTGTTTTTGAAATACACGCTGATGAAATGTCAGATGCCTGGGATGGCTTCAGCATGGTCTGGGAGCGGGTGTGAGGGAGCTCATGGAGAACGGCAGAGCTGGGGGGCTCGGTTTGTGATCGCCTCTCTGCTTCTGCACACATCTGAAACTTGCCATAATAAAAGTATTTTATCATCTGCACAGAGACTGTTTTTGATCTTGATGCCATTCTGCAAAAATCAAATACAATGTGTTCTACCAAATCAAAAAAAAAAAAAAAAACTCTAAGTCCCATGCAAAAGCCATAAGCCTCCCCAAAACTACTGCTGCTACAGTAGAATGCCAAACATCATGAAACAAATTCTCCTGAAAGTCTGAAAAACTGAGCAGTTAAAGGGTCCATTCAAGAAGAGCTTGGCAATGCACCTTCCCAACATCTGCAACTTAGCGTGAAATGTCACAAAAAACCTAACAGTGTAACAGTTTATAAGCAAACACACCATCTTTTTTAATGTGAATACTCTGAATTACACACAAATAATTTATTTTAAAGCAGTCACAATTTTAATTTTTAAAAATGTAAAAGAACAAAAACCAATAAAGAATAAAATAACAAATACCCATACTCCCAATATCAATAACTAAACATAAAATTTTAAACTTACACTTTAACTTGGCTCGAATTTTATTCGCAGTTTTCTTGATTTCTTTGTTCAGATCTTCAAGCTCTTCTTTTATTTCTATAAAAATTTAAAATAAATACAGCATCTGAGCTATAACATTCAACATTAATAATGTCTAATAAATTCAAGTGAAACAGTATTCTTAATAAATATTCACTTTTTCCTGTAAGAAAAATGACTGCTTATACCAGTGGTTCTCACGGTGGGTCCCCATCACCCCCTCACCCCTCGACC
>PVKP010032325.1:0-26043 GCA_004027715.1 Plecturocebus donacophilus | reverse complement strand
TGGATAATGATGAAAATGAGCACCAGTTATCTTTAAGAACGGTCAGTTTAGGAGCTGGTGCAAAGGATGAATTGCACATTGTTGAAGCAGAGGCAATGAATTACGAAGGCAGTCCAATTAAAGTAACACTGGCAACTTTGAAAATGTCTGTACAGCCAACGGTTTCCCTTGGGGGCTTTGAAATAACACCACCAGTGGTCTTACAATTGAAGTGTGGTTCAGGGCCAGTGCATATCAGTGGACAGCACCTAGTAGCTGTGGAGGAAGATGCGGAGTCAGAAGATGAGGAGGAGGAGGATGTGAGACTCTTAAGTATGTCTAGAAAGCGGTCTGCCCCTGGAGGTGGTAGCAAGGTTCCACAGAAAAAAGTAAAACTTGCTGCTGATGAAGAAGAAGATGATGATGATGATGATGATTTTGATGACGAGGAAACTGAAGAAAAAGTGCCAGTGAAGAAATCTATATGCGATACTCCAGCCAAAAATGCACAAAAGTCAAATCAGAATGGAAAAGACTCAAAACCATCATCAACAACAAGATCAAAAGGACAAGAATCCTTCAAAAAACAGGAAAAAACTCCTAAAAACACCAAAAGGACCTAGTTCTGTAGAAGACATTAAAGCAAAAATGCAAGCAAGTATAGAAAAAGGTGGTTCTCTTCCCAAAGTGGAAGCCAATTTCATCAATTATGTGAAGAATTGCTTCCGGATGACTGACCAGGAGGCTATTCAAGATCTCTGGCAGTGGAGGAAGTCTCTTTAAGAAAATAGTTTAAACAATTTGTTAAAAATTTTCCGTCTTATTTCATTTCTGTAACAGTTGATATCTGGCTGTCCTTTTTATAATGCAGAGTGAGAATTTTCCCTACTGTGTTTGATAAATGTTGTCCAGATTCCATTGCCAAGAAGGTGTTGTTCAAAATGCCTGTAGTTTTTAAAGATGGAACTCCACCCTTGGCTTGGTTTTAAGTATGTATGTAATGTTATGATAGGACATAGTAGTAGTGGTGGTCAGACATGGAAATGGTGGGGAGACAAAAATATACATGTGAAATAAAACTCAGTATTTTAATAAAAAAAAAAAAAAAGATAGTCTTGTGAGTGGGGTCTTCCAGGGAACTCCCAGGTATGTCACATAATTCTCTGGGAATGTACTCCAGCCCTATTTTGCTCTCAATGACTATCAGGTTGCCAGCTTTCCTCATGATTTCACACTGCTGGTTTTTAAGGATATTGTGAACTTGAAGACAGGTGAGAACAGAGCAAGTTAAAATACCACAAAGCTTACTGTTCTTACTGCAATTCAGCTATTTTTAATGAGTAAATACTGTAACTTTTGGTTAATGCCCAGCATTTTGATAAAGTTGATTCTAACTTATTTTTGTCTATTTTCTCATTGCTTTTAGAAATTTCAGAGGTCTTCGCTCTGCCATTTTTGAGGACCTTACCCAATTTGCTGGCACTTTGTTAAGGACATCTTCATTTATGTTTCAGAGGGATATTAATCTATAGTTTTTGTTTTTTTCTAACTTTTAGTTTCAGGAATACATGTGCAGGTTTGTTATGGACACAAATTGCATGTCATGGGATGTGTTATGACAAATTGGGACAGATTATTTTGTCACCCAGGTAAAAGGCAGTATAGTAGCCAACAGGTAGTTTTCTTCACCCTCCTCCTACTCTCCATCCTCAAGCAGGCCCTGATGTCTATTGTTCCCTTCTTTGACCACATATACTCAATGTTTAGCTTCCGTGTACAAGTGAGAACATGTGGTATTTGGTTTTCTGTTCCTGCATTAGTTTACCTAGAATAATGGCCTCCAGTTCCTTCCATGTTGCTGCAGAGGACATGATCTTATTCCTTTTTTATGGTTGCATAGTAACCTATTGTGTATATGTACCACATTTTCTTAATCCAGTCTACTATCAATAGGCATTTAGGTTGATTCCATGTCTTTGCTACTGTGAATAGTGCTGTGAAGAACATACAGATACATAAGTCTTTATGGTAGAATGATTTACATTCCTTTGGGTATATACCCAATAATGGAATTGTTGGGTTTAACAGTAGTTAAGTTCTTAAAGAACTTAAAGTGCTTTAAGTTCCTTCAGAAGTCATCTAACTACATTCCACAGTAGCTGAACTAATTTACATTCCCACCAGCAGTACATATTTGTTCCCTTTTTTCTGCAACCTTCCCAGCATCTGTTTTTTGTTTTGTTTTTTTTTAACTAACTTTTTAACAATAGCTATTCTGACTGATGTGACATGTTATCTCACTGTGGTTTTTATTTCTTTGAGACAGTCTCACTCTATTGCTCAGGCTGGAGTGCAGTGGCACACAGTGGCACAATCCCACTTTTTTAGAAGGCTTTTAACTATAGGTTCTATTTCTTTGCTAGATACTTATGCATGTTATCTTTTTCACCTTGGGTGAGTTTTGGTATTTTGTGGGTTTTGTGGAATTAATCCACTTCTTCTAAGTTATCAAATGTATACATAGTTGCTCATAGTATTCTCATATTATTTTAATGTCTGTGGAGTCTGTAGTTATACTATTAATACCTCTTTTATTCCTGATATTAGTAATTGTGGCTTCTTTCTTCGTCAATTTTGCTAGAGGTTTATCAATTTTATTCATCTTTCAAAGACCCTATTTTTCTTTTCAACTTTTATTTTAGATTCCAGGGGTACACGTGCAGATTTGTTTCAAGGGTGTATTGGATGATGTTGGGGTTTGGAATACAACTGAACCTATTACCCAGAAAGTGAGCATAGAACACAATAGGTAGTTTTTCAACCCTTGCTTCCCTCCTTTTCTGTCTCCTCTTATATTCCCTAGTGTCTATGTTCCCATCTTTATATCCATGTGTACCCATTGTTTATTTTCCATTTATAAGTGGGAACATATGGTATTTGGCTTTCTGTTTCTGTGTTAGTTTGCTTAGGATAATTGCCTCCAGTTGCATATATGATGCTGCGAAAATGTGATTTCATTCTTTTTTAATGGCTGTGTAGTATTCCATGGTGTATATGTACCATATTTTCTTTATCCAGTCCACTGTTAATAGGTATTTGAGTTGCTTCTATGTCTTTGCTCTTGTGAATTGTGCTGTGATGAACACACAGCTGCATGTGTCTTTTTGGCAGAATGATTTATTTTCCTATAAGCATATAACCAGTAATGGGATTGCTGAGTTGAATGATAGCTAGACTCTTAGTTCAAACAGGCTAATTTTAATTTCATGACTTCATTTATTATTTTTCTATTTATACTTGTTTTTATTATTCCTTTTCTTCCCCTATTTGCCTCACTTTTATTTAGCTCTTCTTTTTCTAGTTTCTTAAGATAGAAATTAAGATCACTGATTTGAGGACTTTTTTTCTAAAATAACCATTTAAAGATATAAATACATGTATGAGCACTGCTTTAGCTGCAGTCCTTACATTTTGGTATGCTGTATTTTCATTTTTGATCAGTTGAAAATATTTTCTAATTTTACTTGAAACTTCCTGTTTTGCCTATGGATTATTTAGAAGTATGCTGATTAATTTCCAGGTATTTGGACATTTTTCTATTATTGATTTCTAGTTTAAACTAGATTAGTAGTTTAGTTCCATTACTGTCAGAGAACATACTGGACTTGAGTTGGCTAATAATGTTGCTCAAGTCATCTCTATCTTTACTAAGTTTGTCTACTAGTTCTGTTACTATGAGGAATTTTGAAGTTTCCAACTATAATTGTGTATTTGTCTATTTTTCTCTTCAGATCTGTCAGTTTTTCCTTCATGTATTTTGAAACCCTGTTTTGGGGTACAAAAACATTTATGATTCTTATGTCTTCTTGGTGAATTCACTCTTTCATCATTATGTTATGTTCTCTTTTATCCCTACTAATTTTATTTGCTTGGAATTCTACTTTATCTGATGTTATATAGTTACTTGAGCTAGATCATTGGCATTTTGAATTCTGGTCTCCTTTCTAATCTACTTACTAGTATTTATTTTCCACAGTTCTCAAACAGCTACTCCACATATTCTCTCTAGGTTTTTTTGACTATTAAATATGCTTACTTCATCTTATCTAGGACTGAAACGCCCAGACCATTTTTTAAAGTTAATTATAGCTTTGTAAATTTTAACTTTTATCAAACACAAACACATAGTTTCATGCTTTCAATGAAAAATATAACTCTCTTTTCCTTACCCACCTCCTATTTCCAATACCCATTCCTCAGAAACAATTACTTTCAATATTTTAGATAGTTCTTCTGGTTATTTATCTCCAAATTTCTGAGGAACATTCATCCTACTACTTCTTGGTTTTTTTTTAACTTTAGAGCTTATGTACTGATTCTCTCCTGTGGAAGATTTTATTTCTCTTATACCACTGATACTTTACCATCCCTTTCTGGGATTATTAACAACTGAGTCACATAGTATACTATAATTAGATTTTCTTTATTGTACAAGACTTTTTGTCTTCCCTAGAGTTAATAACTGCCTCTTCTTTTTATGAATTAATTTTTAATGTTTTCTATCATTAATTAATCCCCAAACCATGCCATAGCTGTAAAAATTCTTCCCAGCATGGTCAAACCCTCTAACCTCTGAACTCAATTTAGACTACTTGCTGCACTGCTATCATCCCAAAGTTTTCCTTCCTGGTTGTTTTAGGAATTATTTTTATCTCTGTTCTGGATTGGAATCCTAGTTTCCTGCATCCTTGATATTCCTCTTTTTGAATTTTTTTTTTTTTGTATTTTGATGGAGCACATCTTCTAGTAACATCTTGAGAAAGTGTCCATTTGAAGTAAATGTTTTAGGTCCTTGTATATTGAATGACTTATTCTGTTTTACAGTTTATTGATAGCTTGGCTTGTATAGAACTTAAGTTGCAAGTCAAAAAATCTCCCTAAAATATTTGAAGACAATTTTTTTTATTTTTTGGTTTCAGCGTTGCTTTTCAGAAGTCTGTTGTGATTCTGATTCGCTGTCTTTTGTAAGACAGAGACCTGTCTTTTTGTCTTTGGAAGATTTTAAGATGACTTCTTTATCTCCAGATACTTGAAAAGGGCACAGTGAAGTACTTTGTAGCTTTTCCTCCTTTACCTGTGCCTGAGTGAGCCCCTTCAACCAGGAGATCATGTTATTCAATTCTGAAAATGTTTCTTGAGTTATTTCTTTCAGATTTTTTTTCCTCTGTTTTTTCTGTACTCGTGATATGGGCCTCCTATTTATCAGAAGTTGGTTCTCGCATAGTGATCCTCTAATTTTCTAGTTCTTCTTTATTGCTTTCTGGTTTTGATCTGGAAAATTTCAATTTTATCTTCCCAGCCCTATTGTGCATTTAAAAATTGTTGGTATAATGTTAATTTCTAATAACTTATTCTTTTGTTCTTGTTTCATGGAGGCAATATGGTACCTCTCTATGGATATTACAGATACCTATTTTTAAAGATTTCTCCTATCTGGGGGTTGGCAAACTATAGCCTATAGTAACCAGAAGAATAGCCCATGTCTTGTTTTTGTACAGCCTTCGATGTGTAGGAATGGTCTCCTTTTTTTTTTTTTTTTTTTTTTTGAGAAGGAGTCTTTGTCAGCCAGGCTGATGTGTAGTGGCACTATCTCAGCTTACTGCAACCTCTGCCTCCCGGGTTCAAGCAATTCTCCTGCCTCAGCCTCCTGAGTAGCATGTGCCACCACACCAGGCTAATTTTTGTATTTTCAGTAGAGTTAGGGTTTCACCATGTTGGCCAGGCTGGTCTCAAACTGCTGACCTCAAGTGATCATTTTTAAAAGGGTTAAGGAAAAAACGAAGAATATGTGATAGAGACTGTAGATAGCCTGCAAAACCTAAAAAATACACAGTAGTCCCCCACAGCCACAATCCTGCCCATGGTCAAAGTTACTCATGGTCAAATGTAGTCCAAAAATATTATGTGGGAAATTCCAGAAATAATTCATACATTTTAAAATGTATGCCCTGCTGAGTAGCATGATAAAAATTTCATGCTGTCTCACTCAGAGTGTTAATCATCCCCTTGTCCACCATGTCCATGCTGTATACTCTTTTTGCCCATTAGTCACTTAGTACTCATCTTGGTCATCAGATAGAAAAACACACAATATACGTAGAGTTTGGTACTATCCATGGTTTTAGGCATTTAGTGGACATTGTGGAATGTGTCTTCTGTGCATAAGGAGAGACTACTGTACTGTCTGGCCCTTTATAGAAAACACTGGCCAATCTTTGTTCTAGTCTGTTGTACTGTTTCTATTTTCTCAGAGTTCTGCCCTGTTTTTGGTTGCTTTTTGGACTTGTTTTGTTGTTGTTGTTTTGGTCTGTTTTTCATGTTAGAGATTTTCTTTGACAATCTGATAAAGACTCTGCACTTACTTAAGAGTAAGGCACTAAAACACTGATTGGCAGCTCTGTATAAATGGGTAGAGCTTATAGGCTGGGAAGTTTGCTATTGAGTAATTTGGTAGGAGCAGGGCCAATCTGTAGACACTTTCACATGGGGTGGTCAGTTTCCCTAAAGAGGAGTTCTACACGTTTCCGCCTGGGAGATGTAAGACTGATTGTCAGTATACACAGAGCTGAAAAGAAAAAGGGGATGGATGTCTCACATTCAGTATATAGAATCCCCATATACAATATTAACCTCTATCTTTAATATCTCCTCAGCTGTGCCTGGTGTTGAAGAATACAGAGACTCTGTTGTTCAATCTTTCCAGAAGTAAACCTGGGTGAGGGAGGGGGCTAATTGTTTCTTATACTAACCTGCAACGAAGCCACCTGTTTTTAAACCTTACTGTCATTGACATTTTAGAGTGCTCCAAATCCTAGGCTTTTTCATGCATGAATCTGAAAGTTCTTGTTGACTTCAACAATGTAGATTTAAATCTCAGCTTTCTCTTTCCTGCTAAGTCATTCAGTCATTCAGCTGTTTTCTAGTGTTCATTTATTGTGTCTGTCACAACAATTTGTCAATGTCTCCTCTCTCCCTTTGTAACATTGTAGGTTTGACATTTTCATTCCTTTATTATCATAGGATTTTGAGGGGTGAAGAGTAACATAAATGTTCAATTTTTCCACAACGTCTAAAATAATCTAAATTTTATAGGACATTCTTTTTTGATATTATTTTAAAGTAACCTATAGGCTCTTAAGACAACAGACCATAACATGGGGGAGGATAGGAAGAAGATTAACATTGTCAATACTATAGAAGAGTACTGAAAGTCAATGAAAAGTCACTGTGCCACTGTATTTTGGTTCCAGTATGATTTATCTATGGTATGGTAGAATGGTATTTCTGTTAATAAGACAGTCCATAGAAAAAAGATTTCACCTTTTCTTTTTACCATTGTTTTCAAACTGCCTTGTTTAAACGAATTATGCCTGCTTGAGACAAAGACTAATCTTTCAGTAAAGCAACAAAGACTAGTCAGGAAACTCAGCGCAGTTGTAACTTGGTTGCAAAACCATCTGGTATGTTTCCAAAGGCTGTTCTTGTATTTCATAGACTTATATTACTTCAAATACTCTAACAGTCCCATGTGGGCTTAAAAAAAATAACATTAAAAAGAATCCATTGGTTTCTGCTTACTTTAGATCTTCTAGATGTATCCCTTACAAGAAGAGTGCCTCAGAGTACAAGCACCTTTTCTGTCAATCAATACACATTATGAGTTTTATTAAATAACAAAACGTTTGCTTGATCTTTATTTTTTTAATTTAAAAATTTTTACTTACTGATTGATTTTTAAAAGGATAAGTTCCTTTGTAACAAATTATTAATTGTTGATATTATTCCCTCAAAATCAATAAAATGAGAGCTGGGCTCTCCATTTTAAAAAGTTAATAAAATACTAAAAGTACAGTATAATATATCAATACTATAAATGCATGATTTTTATGATATTCTAGGAAAGCAAGTTTTGAAGCTCTAAAAGCTCTCTGGGCAATGTGGTATGGTAGGAAAAAGCACTGAACCTCAATTTTTATTAATTCAACAAGCATTTGAGACATAGTTGGTTGCTGAGAATGCAAAAACATATAACACATGTTCAAGGAAGGAAACAGATAGGCTATTACAATACAATGAGATACGTGCTATAATACAGATAACAACCAAAATGCTATAGGTTTACTAAGGTATACATAACTCTAGTTGGAGACGTTTTAAAGGTCCTCATAAAAGACATGACTTTCAATGAGGCTTTGACTGCTAAATTTGCAAATGAATCGTATGGTAACTTATAAGCCAAGGCAGAGCGTAATGAAATAATATAGTATGTTTGATAGTTTAATAGTGACAGGTTTAAAAAAATTCAGTGGCTAGAGGTAGAGCATAAGGATGAAAAAGCAGTTATTACAGTTTTAGAAGTGGATGGGACCAAGATGTAAAGGGCCATTTAGTAGCCGTGTGGCCTTAGAAAAATAGTAATCTCTCACAACCAGTTTAAAAACAAATCAGGCCAAGGCAGGTGGATTATCTGATGTCAGGAGTTTGAGACCAGCCTGGCCAACATGGTGAAACCCTGTCTCTACTAAAAATACAAAAATTAGCTGGGCATGGTAGTGCGCACCTGTAATCCCAGCTACCCAAGAGGCACCCAAGAGGCTGGGCAGGAGAATCGCTTGAACCTGGGAGGGGAGGTTGCAGTGAGCCGAGATAGCATCACTGAACTCGTGACAAAGCGAGACTCCATATCAAAAAAAAATCAACATCAAGTAGCAACATGCATTGCTAATGGAAGTGATCGGTAGAAGAATCAAATGAGATAATATATGTGGAAAAGGTTTGTAAACGACAAAGTCATATACAAATATAACTTTTGTTTCACATGGTTTCTTGAAATTCAAGGCATTGCTTATACTAAAAGGAAGAAAAAAATCAATTGAGG
The DNA here is from genome assembly GCA_004027715.1 of Plecturocebus donacophilus. Taxonomy (NCBI): domain Eukaryota; kingdom Metazoa; phylum Chordata; class Mammalia; order Primates; family Pitheciidae; genus Plecturocebus; species Plecturocebus donacophilus. The sequence goes on along the minus strand of PVKP010032325.1, from coordinate 17,126 downwards.
TAAGAATATTTATTTACCTAAAATTGAGTATAATGACTAAAAGTCAATAATTTCAAAATAATGCCTCAATAACCTGCAGTGCAACTTGATTCCAAGAAAAATGGGATTTCTAGGCAGGAAAGGGGAGCAGGAACCCTGTAGCTTAACCACGGACCTGAATCACACAATTTGAAGAAAAGCACATGCAGAAAGCCATTCTAAAACGATAGGGAGTGGATGAGCACGGTGATACCTGTAATCCTAACACTTTGAGAGCCTGAAGTAGGAGGATCACTTGAGGCCAGGAGTTCAAGATCAGCCTGGTCAACATAGCGAAACCCTGTCTCTACTAAAAATTGGCCAGGCGTGGTGTCGTGTGCCTGTAATCCCAGCTACTAGGAGGCTGAGGCAGGAGAATCACTTGAACCCAGGAGGCGGAGGTTGCAGTGAACAGAGATCACACAACTGCACTCCAGCCTGGGTGACAGAGCAAGACTCTCTCTCAAAGATAAAAATAAAAAATAAAATGATGGGGAGTACAGTGGGTGACATGTTCTGGGGCTTAAATCTAGTTGTTGTAGTCCTATGTCATAAGCTATACACAAATCTGAACTCAAATGCAATCTGGTTTACAAATGGGCTAATGTAAGTACACAAGACACCAGAAAAATCAAAATGCTTGATTTGACTGGGTAAGATTATGATTAGTTGTGGGTTGAAGTGCAAATATGTCAACTGGTCATGTTTTCATGATTTTAGTCTTAACCCGTTTCTTTTTGTTTCTTTTTTTTTTTTTTTTTAGACAGAGTCTCACCCTGTCACCCAGGCTGGAGTGCAGTGGTGTGATTTGGCTCACCACAACCTCCACCAACCAGGTTCAAGCAATTCTCCTGCCTCAGCCTCCCAAGGAGTTAGGATTACAGGTACCTGCCACCACACCCAGCTAATTTTTGTATTTTTAGTAGAAATGGGGTTTCACCATGTTGGCCAGGCTGGTCTTGAACTCCTGACCTCAAGTGATCTGCCCACCTTGGCCTCCCAAAGTGTTGGGATTACAGGCGTGAGCCATTGCTCCCCGTGTCTTCATTTTCAACACAAAAGTTTAAAATTTAAAAATAAAATAAAAATTTCAAAAATAGAATAAGCTGTATAATTTGTATTTTAAGCTAAGTATTGTAAAAGTCAAAAGGTAAAAATAAATAAATATAAAGTTTATAAAGTAAAAAAGTTACAGTAAACTGGGCACAGTGGTGCGTGCCTGCAGTTCCAGCTTCTTGCAAGGTGAGAGGACTGCTTAAGCCCAGGTGTTCAAAACCAGCCTGGGCAACACAGTGACACCCATCTCTCAAAAGAAATGTTAGAGTAAGCTCAGGGTAATTTATTATTGAAAATATAAAAATAAATAAATTCAGTATAGCCTAAGTATACAGTGTTGATAAAGCCTACAGTAGTATACAATAATGTCCTTGGTCTTCACATTCACTCACTGCTCAGTCAACTCACTCAGAGCAACTTATAGTCCTGTAAGCTCTACTCATGGTAAGTACCACATACATTTGTACCATTTTTAATATACTGTATTTGTATGCCATATTTTTACTCTATCTTTTCTACATTTATATACCTAAATACTTACCATTGTGTTACAGTTGTCTACAGTACAGTAACAGGCTGTACAGGTAGGTAATCTAGGAGCAATAGGCTATACCATATAGCCTAGATGTGCAATAGACTATACTATCTAGGTTTGTGTAAGTACATTCTGTAATGTTTCCACAATGATTAAATTGATTAACAACTCACTTCTCAGAACATATTGTTGTCATTAAGTGATGCATGACTATACAAAATACTTAAAAATGAGTTTCACAAAGCACAAATCTTAATGGGCAAGAACACTTAGAAACAGGAGTATCATGATGAAATGTTTAGTCGGTGTTCTTTTGTTTTAAGACAGAGTTTTGCTCTGTCGCTGGAGGTACAGTGGCGCAATCTCGGCTCACTGCAACCTCTGCCTCCCAGTTCAAGCAATTCTCCTGCCTCAGCCTCCTGAGTAGCTGGGACTACAGGCGCCTGCCACCATGCCCGGCTAATTTTGGTATGTTTTTAGTAGAAAAGGGGTTTCATCATATTGGCCAGGCTGGTCTCAAACTCCTGACCTCATGATCCACCTGCCTCAGCCTCCCAAAGTGTTGGGGTTACAGGCATGAGGCACTGTGCCTGGCCCAATTTGGTGTTAATTCTTTAGGACCATGACTATGGCTTGTTTTAACCCTTCTTGAATGATTTGCTATTTTTTTTTTTTGAGACAGGGTCTGGCTCTGTTGCCCAGGCCGGAATGCAGTGGCATGATTTCGGCTCACTGTAAACCCCACCTCCCAGGCTCAAGCGATCCTCCTACCTCAGCCTCCCAAATAGCTCATACCTGTAATCCCACCACTTTGGGAGGCTGAAGTGGATGGATCACTTGAGGCCAGGAGTTCCAGACCAGCCAGGCCAACATGGTGAAACCCCATCTCTACTAAAAATACAAAAATTAGGTGAGCATGGTGGCACATGCCTGTAATCCCAGCTACTTGGGAGGCTGAGGCAGGAGAATCACTTGAACCCAAGCGGTGGAGGTTCAGCAAGCCAAAATCATGCCACTGCACTCCAGCCTGGGTGACAGAATGAGACTGCCTTAAAAAAATAAAAAAGTAACATTATTTTATTTTTTCTTTCTTTAATTATTCAATATCCTTCAGTTTCAATGTTATCTTTTAACATTATCACTATACATAAAAGACACAAGAAAGTATAGACGGTAATCATATTGTTATCTAAACCTTAGAAATAACATTAAAATAAAAATGGTATTTTATTCTGTCAGATACCTTCTTTACGTAGAAGCCAGATAAAAAATTGTGCAACTACAAAAGGTCATTGGTCAGTAAAACAGATTGTTTGTATTTGATGAAGTAATTTAACAGATACACAGATTCTATACACTTTCAGTTACTGAAAGTACATTTTCAAATAGAATATCTCCTCATAGTGGCTGAAATATCAATTTTCTTCCCTGACATTTTGGGTGAAGGGAGGAGAGAGGTCTGTTTATCTATAAAATCTATAGAATCTATAAAATCATCTGAGCTTTGATGTTCATAAGACAAAACTTTGATAAGTTTCCTTCAATAAATATTTACTAAGAATCTTTGTGTGCTATTCATTGTTAGACCCACAAAATTCTTTAAACTTTAGCAAATTGTGAGTTTTGTTTTGGGAATAACTTATTTACTCTTTTCGAATTTTACTTCATTGAAAATATACCAGTTCCTAAGGTTCCAGTTAAATAAAATTTTACCAAATTTATTATAAAGAGTAAAGCAGCAAGACTAGCTTTATATATATAGCCCTGTCACAGATAACATTACATTATATTAGATTTCACTCCACTTACCTACCAAGGGCCTGGTTTAAGGCCCTGTATGCTTGAATTTCATACCACTGACGGCCAGGTAAAAGACCTCTCAATTTTGAATAGTGGTCATTGTATTGTCGTTTTAGTTCAACCTAATAATTTTGAAACATATTTTAAAATTTAGTAGACAATAAAAGTTCATTTTAAACATCATATTAACTTCCAACAGTTTGAAAATACGTATTTTTAGGGTAAAGAGATTTTATTTTGTTTTTCAGTACTTATTTTTTCATTTTACTTAAAATAATCTTATTTAGCTTCACATTCCTTAAATTACCTAATGCATATAACTAATCAGCTGTGTGATCTCAGATTTACTGAACTTACATTCATTAAATCCACACATTTTTAGTATACAAGTAGCTGAGTTTTGACATATATAGTCATGTGACCACCATCATAACCACAAAATAGAACATTTTCATCACCCCTAAAAGTTCCCTCTTATCCCTTTATAGTAAATTTCTTTCCCCCACTGTTGGCCCTGGCAACCACTGATTTGCCTTCTGTTTTGCCCTTTACAGAATTTCATATAAATATTACCATATACTGTGTAATGACTTGTGTCTTTTTTCATTTAGTATTCATGCTGAACGACATATGAGTAGTTCATTCTTTTACATTTATCCAGTCTGGTAATCTCTGCTTTTTAATTGCAATGTTTAGAACATTTATATTTAATGCAGTTACTGTTGTGATTGGGCTTAAGACTACCACCTTGCTTCCCTGCTAGTCTGTCCCATTTTCTTTTTATCTTTTGGATCAATCAAGTTTTTTTTCCCCCCACTAATATTTCCATATTATTTCCACTACTGGATTATTAGCTATGTCTTTGTGTGTGATTGCTCTAGGAATGTTATATATATTATCACACACAAAGCAATCACACATTGCTTTGTGTGTGATTGCTTTGTGTGTGATAATATATAACCTTATTAGGCTACCTTAAAATAATATTTTACCACCTCACGTATTATGTAAAAACAATACCATAATATACTTCCATTGCTTTTATTGTCCTTTATGCTATTGTTGCCAAAAATTTTAGTTGTATATATGCTATAAACCCATAAAACATTTTGATTATTTATGCTTTAAACAGTACATTATCTTTTAATTTTAAATAAGTTTATAAGTTTAGATTTATAGAAAAGTTGCAAAGATAGTACAGAGATTCCTTATACCCTTGATCCAATTCCCCTAATGTTAACATCTTATATTACTATAGCACATGTCAAACTAAGAAGTTAACATTAGTACATTAGTATTAAATATGTATTTTATTCAGATTTCCATTTTGTCCAAAAAGATTCTTTTAAAAGATATTGTATTTACTCACAGATTTACCATTTCTAGCACTCTTCATTTTCTCAAGTAGGTTTAAATTTCCATCTGGTATCATTTTCCTTCTACCTGAGGAAATTTCTTTAATATTAGTAGTGCAGGTTTGCTGGCAATGAGTTCTTTCAGCTTTTGTTTTTTTCTGAAAAGCCTTCACTATCTTCATTTTTGAGAGATTGTCCCACTTGATCAATAATTCTAAATTGACAGGGTTTTTTCTTTTGTTAAAGATGTATTTTCATTATTTTCTGATTTGCATAGTTCTGAAGAAAATATATGCTATTGTCTTATCTCTGTAATGTCCCCCTTTCTTTTAGTGACTTTGGATTTGATTACAATGTGCTGTTACGTGTATTCTGCTTAAATTTTCTTAAGTTTGTTGGACCTGTGGGCTTATATTTTTTATCAAACTTGAAAATTTTTCAGCCATTACTTCTCTAAATATATATATTCTTCTGCCTCCAAACACTCTCTTTTCCTTCTTATATTACAACTTTATTAGACTACTTTATACTACTACACGTCACTGATACTTTTTTCACTCTACACTTCATTTTGGATAATTTTTATTTCTAAGATTTCAAGTTCACTAACTTTTCCTTCTGCACTGTCTAATCCATCCAGTGTATTTTTTGTTTCATATCGAGAGATTTCACATAGGTATTTAAAAAATAGCTTGTTTCTCTTTTCAGTATGCTCATGTTTTCTTCTATCTTCTTTGAACTTACAGAGCACAAAACATATTTTAAAAATCCTAGTCTGCTAGCCAGTTCTAACATCTCTGTCATTTCTGGTTTTGTTTCTATTGATTGATTTTCCTCTGTATTAGTGGCTGAATTCTCTTCTTTGCATGCCTGCTAATTTTTGATTGGATACTAGACATTGTGAGCATTAAGTCAGTGGTTACTGGATTTTGTTGTGAATGCAGTTAGGGTACTTGGAACCAGTTTATTCTTTTGAGGTTTACCTTTGTTAGGGAAAGTCAAGAGGAGCCTTTAGTCTAGGGCTAATTTATCCCCCATATAAAGGTGAAACTCTTCTGATCATTGTATCAAGTACCCCGTATGTTACAGTCTTTTCTCCTGTGGCTGCTGGGAACTCAAACTATTCCCAAACCTTTGGGAGCTCCAGGAATTTTTCTGCATACTTATTTCCCTGGCCTTATGTAGCTTCCTCTCATGTATATGGCAATCAATACTCGACCAAAAACTCAAGGGGATTCCTATGCAGATACCTGGAGCTTTCTCTCTATGTAGCTCCATCCTCTCTCATACTCTGCCTTGCAAATTCTAGTTGCCATGGACTTTCCCTAAACTCTTATCTCTTTAATTCAGTATGACCACCAAGCTCTGCTTGAGTTTATTCTCCCTGCACTGTGGCCTGGTAATTGTCTCCAGGCAATAATCTGGTACAACTGCAGTATTCCAGGACAAGTATATCAAATGGCACAGTTGTCCCTTGGTATCCATGGGCGATTGGTTTCAGGACTTCCTTCAAATACCAAAATCCACGATGTTCAAGTCCTTGATATAAAATGAGTTAGTATTTGCATAACCTACTCACATCCTCCTATACTTTAAATAATCTCTGGATTACTTTAATAGCTAATATGATATAAAGCTATGCAAATAGTTGTTACATTGTATTGTTTAGGGAATAAGGACAAGAAAAAATATCTGTACACGTTCAGTACAGAGGCAGTTTTCTTTTTTCAAATATTTTTGATTCACACTTGGGTGAATCCATAGATGCAGAACCCATAAATACAGAGGGCTAACTATGTATTTTTGTGGTAGAAGCCTAAATAAAGATATGTAGAGTTACTTTCTTGGAGGAAATCATTAAATTGAAGGGACATTGGCACCCCTATGTTTATCACAGCACTATTCTTAATAACCAAGATACGGAATCAACCTAGGTATCCAACAACAGATGACTAGATAAAGAAAATGTGGTATACATACACAATGGAATACTAATCAGCCATAAAAAAAGAATGAAATCCTGTTATTCATGGTAACATGGATGGAAGTGAGGACACTACCTTAGGTGAAATAAATCAAAAACATAAACACTGCATGTTCTTATTCATATGTGAAAGCTTAAAAATGTTAATCTCATAAAAATAAAAAGTAGAACAGAGGATAATATCAGATGGGAAGGGGAGGAGGAAGGGAGGGATAGGGAGATATTTGTTTTTTTGAGAGACAGGGCCTCACTCTGTCACCCAGACTGGAGGGCAGTGGTGTAATCACAGCTTACCTCAGCCTTGACCTCCCAGACGCAAGTGATCCTCCCACCTCAGCCTCCCAAGTAGTTTGGACTAAAAGTATGTGCCACCATGCCTGGTCAATTTTTTTTTTTAATTTTTAGTAGAAATGAGGTCTTGCTATATTGCCTAGGATGGTCTCCAATTAGTGAACTGAAGAAAACCTCCCACCTTGGCCTCCCAAAATGCTAGGAAAACAGGCATGAACCACTGCACCTGGCTGAGATTTGTTAAAGAATATAAAATTACAGCTAGATAGGAGGAATAAGTTGTAATCTTTTATATCACAATAGAATGACTGTAGTTAATAATGATATATTACATCATTTCAAATAACTAGGAGATTACATGTTCCTGACACAAAGAAATGATGTTTGAGATGATAGATATGCTATTTACCCTGATCTAATCAATAAACATCATATGTATCAAAACCTCACTATGTACCCCATGAATATGTACAATAATTATCTGTCAACTAAAAAATAAAAAGTAAACTTCTTGGAAAAATTTTAGACTTTCAAGATAAATTAACAGACCTTATACAGTAGTTCTCTCTTATCTGCAGTGGTTTAAGTTAACTGCAGTCAACTGTGGTCCAAAAATGTTAAATAAAAAACTCCAGAAATAATTCCTGTTTTAAATTGACCACTGTTCTGAGTATCATGATGACATCTCATGCTATCCTGCTCCATCCCACCCAGATGTGAACCACTCCTTTGTCCAGTGTATCCATGCTGTACATACTAACAACCAGCAGTGAGTCACTTAGCAGCTGTCTAGGTCTAACCGAGTGTCATGGTATTGCAGTGCTTAGGTTCAAGTGACCCCTATTTTACTTCATAATACTTTACTAAGTTATAAACCTACTCAAGAAAAAATAACGCATTTTCAGTGTAGTCTATAACATGATTAAGGAAAGAAAACAGAACAGTACACTTCTGAAAAGTAGCTTTCAAATTAGGAGGTAAAAATTTGAATCTTACTATAAGAGTAAAATCTAAGCGTTTTTTTTTTTTTTTTGAGATGGAGTCTTGCTCTGTCACCAGGCTGTGGTGCAGTGGTGCGATCTCAGCTCACTGCAACCTCCATCTCCTGGGTTCAAGAGATTCTCTTGCCTCAGCCTCCAGAGTAGCTGGGACTATAGGCGTACACCACCATGCCCAGCTAATTTTTGTATTTTTAGTAGAGATGGGGTTTTATCATGTAGGCCAGGATGGTCTCAATCTCTTGACTTCATTGAATCTGTCCACCTTGGCCTCTCAAAGTGCTGAGATTATAGGCATTGAGCCACTACACCTGGCTAAAATCTAAGTGTTTTAACAGAGTCACAGAGAGGGGAAAAAAAAAAACAAACAATTCAAAACCCCACCCTTTCTATTTTGCAGTCCCTCAAAAGAATCTGTCAAATTTCTAAAACAAACCTTTATAACTAGAATATAAAGGACATAAACTTTACTCTTTTTTTGTGAGCGTATTGCTGTCACCCAGGCTGGAGTGCAGTGGTTCGATCTTGGCTCACTGCAACCTTCATCTCCTAGGTTGAAGTGATTCTCCTGCTTCAACCTCCCGAGTAGCTGGGATTACAGGTGCACGCCACCATACTCGGCTAATTTTTTGTACTTTTAGTAGAGATGGGGTTTCGTCGTGTTAGCCAGGATGGTCTCGATCTCCTCACCTTGTGATCCACCTGCCTTGGCCTCCCAAAGTGCTAAGATTACAAGCGTGAGCCACCGCACCCAGCCCAACTTTGCTTTTTAAGGCAACATAAATAAGTAATAAAAGATAAAATAACACCATAGTAAATATTTGATGATATGTAAACATCCTTCCTGGAAATTCAGCAATAAAGCACATGATAATTAAGAAGAAAAATACCTTAAAAATTCTCTCCAACTGGGAAAAATATATGTGTTTCCTACCTATCTCTCAAAAATGTAACTAAAGCAGCTTCTGTGCTTTAATAATATTTTCCTCAAAGACATTTGACATCTACTCTGTCAGGCATAATAGCTTAGGTGTTTTCAAAATTTCCTACTACATGGACAAACTGATATATTACAGTGGTCACTGTTCCTAAGACAACAGTTGCTCTAGGAAGTATCAGTTATAAACTGAATATTTAGAGCTAACATAGCAACTATTAGATTAAATAAAATTATGTCTCCTTGGTCTTTTATTTTTCATTAACATAATTTAAATTTTCTGTATATCTACATTGTTTTAATTTATTACAAATTTTCAAACACCTTTTATACTCCAAATGGCCATTAAAATACTGCCAATATTTTGCCCAAGGGAACTAATTTTAGATTAAAAGTTTAACCCACAAAAAACAAAAAACTCACAAAAAACAAAACCCTGAAATGAACTGTATATAAAGGTTAACTTTGAAATATTTCTTATTACATAAAGAAACAGAATATAAAACTAATATGTAATTAAAATTACTTTGTGAGATCACAATTAATTGGCAAAAGTAAAACTAAGGGTTTAGAAAAGGCAGAAAGTGAGTACACCTCATTTTAATGACATCAGAATTTATTTCATTGTACACTGAGGGATTATCAAGCATCAAAATCAATGCCCAATTTAAAATGACATACAGCATATGTGAAAAAGCCAGTTTCTCCTGCCAGCAAATAGCCTAAATGATAAGTAAACCAAAGGCTGGAAGGGATTAGTTGAAATGTCAAAAGACAACATTTTACTTTTACCTGCTCATCCTTATAAACACATTCTTGTCCTTCAGGCATGCTTTCCGAACAAACAGTTTTCAATGTGCAGAAGCAAAATGCCCAAGGCAAGCTCTGCCATCTTGTAACTGTCAAAGAGATTAGTCTTTGATCTATTTGGGAGGTCATACCCACGTTCACATTAGCCATATAACCTAACAACATTATACCTGTTGACCAATGCTTCCTTAATGCCTAATGAGACAGATATTTTACATTATGAAAGTTAACTGTGAATGTTTTTTCTAAGTTTTGACAGAAAGTAAACACCATAAACTCAGCTCAAGTGTGGGTTGGAAAGATGATCTTTTAGACCAGTTAACATTACTTTTCAAATACATTGTACAAGCGTTTCCCAAAATAGAAAGCTATACTTAATTGTACTTTCTGGAAACAGTTTAAACCACTTGCTCCTCATCCCCAATAAATTAGCATACGTGTAATTTTGGAGGGGTGTGAACAGCAGGAAAAAGACAAACTATTTTATTAAAGGTTGCAAACTGAAGGCCCATAGTTGTGTTTTGCGTGGCCTTTACTTTGGCTTAAAATAATTAGAATTTATTTGCCACCATCTAAAAATCTGGCTGCTTCACCACTGTCCTCAACTAACCCACTCATTTAAATAACCTGTTTAACTCATGTAGCTGCTTGAGTTTGCAACCCATTGGTTCAGATGCTGCACAGATTCACAAAAATTTATCATTTCATAATTGAAGTTCAAGTTTGTACCAAAGGTAAAGCACCCCTATTATGATAGTTTTTAGACAAATATGTATGTATCTGCATCAAAATCTAACCTAACTGACAAGTAGAAATAAGATCCTCAATAGCAAAAGCATTGATAATTAAGACTGAGGTGGTTTAGAATGGGTAAAAATACCCCATAGACAGATGGCATTCAAGCAGAAGTTGCATGATTTTGGATTCTGATTTTTACTATTATATCATGATATACTTGAGACTGAACAGTAAGTTTCTTAAGTTCTCCATGCCTTGGTTTTATTGGAAACAGTGTAAGTAGTAGAGTACTTATAACAGTAATAGACAATAGGAAATAATCAAAAGGATTATACTGCAAATGTCAACAAGAAATTAAGGTCACAATTATTAACATTAGACTTTTTCAACTTTCAGTCAAACTCAACAATGTTGGTCTTAAACAGCTTTGTACAAGAGTAGCCTTTTTTAAGTTTATCAGTAGCTTCTGAAAAAATAAATGGTGTGATAAATTTGAGCTAGAACCATAAATGCATCTCTTCACTTTACTATCACTTCACATGAAAGATGGTGGATTTTATCCCAACCCATACCAATATGTATTATGATTTCAGTAATAAATGCCTTCCTGAAAGCAATCGTTAGAAGAATATAATTTTTTCTTGTATGCAAGCTCGAAGACAAAAGTTCAAGCCTCCAAATGAGACTAAGAACAAATAATCATCTAAACTCCATAATTAAAAATATTAAGAAAACTTTGCTTCAGAAAAATAAACACATTTGTCTAGCAAACACTCATTTAGAACAGTTTTATCTTTAGCCAAGGTGCAGGGGCTAAAGCCTAAACATTTACAGCAAACCAAATCTGGAAGACAGAAACTATGCATTAGAGACATTTACTGTTCCATATCATCATAGTGTAAACACTTCTATCAGGGTATCACAATATAAATTCCAATGGTTAGAATTATAAACTCAGCATAAGATCTTGTATGTGATATAATTTAGCTAGATTAAAAAGAATATAGCTGGTTTTATTTCATCTGGCATATTTTCAAGATTTCTGACACAGTTAACCAAATACTGTGTGTGTGTGTGTGTGTGTGTGTGTGTACTTTTTTTAAATGGGGAAAATTAGTTTCTGCCAAGAGTTAAAAAGCCAGGCTCCCTTTTAAATAAGAATAATAATGATAAAAGCACACTAGAAATGGTTTACAGTTGTTTCCTGTTATGTTACAACTTGACCAAAATGACCTATCAAGATATAATAACAGCAATATATTTCACATATGCTTTAAGACTATTTTGGATAAGATGCTTATTTTGTAGAAAAATCTATATTAAACTTAGTATCACTAATTGTCAGTGTTGACAAAAAATAACCTGGATATTTCAAATTTAAGAAATAGAACAAAATATATCCCTTTCAAATCAGGTATCTCCTCTTTTCAACATATTCAGCCTCAACTGGTTATAGTAATTTAGCCAGTGGCTACGATCCAGAATAGTTCATTGGGTACACAGTAACATCTAAACACTTTTGAATGAAAGCTTTGACAATAATAATGCAAAAACTGTGTCAGTCTTAGCTTTTTTTTAATTATGAAAATAATTTGTTAAGTGCACAGAACAAAAATAGAGATTAATATTTTCCTATTTAAAAAGTTAATACTCTAAGACATGCAAGAAATCTGAGTATGCTTATTCTGTAAAGGGCTAAGTTAAAATTTTTATTTTTACTTTTTAGAGACAAGGTCTTGCTCTGTCGCCCAGAATGGAGCACAGTGGCATGGTCATAGCTCACTGCAACCTTGAACTCCTGGGCCCAAGCAATCCTTCTGCTTCAGCCTCCTCAGTAGCTAGGACTTAAAGACATGTGCCACCATACCTGGCTCCTTAAAAAAAAAATTACTTTAGAGACACAGTCTCACTACATTGTCCAGGCTGGTCTTGTACTCCTGGCCTCAAGCAATCCTGTCTTGGCCTCCCAAAGCATTGGGATTAAGGTGTTACCCACTATGCCTGGCCTAAAAAAATTATTTTTCAGAGTAATGACTTTTGTGTCAATTTAATTAGGTTGTCCATGTTAAAATATTACTCAAACAAACCTTCAAATACCTAAATTATCATCCCTAGAACATGCCACTATTCATACTATAGTGTGTTTTGAGGAAGAAGGTATAATGGGAAAAAAAGAAAAAGCACATGGCTTGGAGTCAAGGCTTTGACACTTATCAGTTGTTTGACCTCAGGCAAGTCACAGTATCCCTTTATAATTTTCTTTCTCAATTTCTTCTGCTGTAAGAAGAGAGAAATAATTCCTACCAACCTTGCCTAATAGAATTGGTTGAAGAAATAAATGACAATATGCATGAAACAGTAAAGCATCAGATATTAGAGGTAAGTAGACGGGAAAGTCGTTACTTACTCCATATTTCTGAAACCCAGTGTAGGTTTCAGTGGACTTTATTTATTTTATTTTTTGTTTGTAGAAAGTGATTTATTTAGAGAGAGAGAAACAGGAGAAGGAGAGAGAAAGAAACAGCTAACTCTCACACTGAGTAAGAGAATCCAGAAAGATGGAATCCAGGAGAGGAAAGCAGCTTCCACACTGAGTGGAAGGAAATAGAGAGAGAGATGGAGTTTAGGAGGGGAAGACAGGCTTCCATGAGAGAGTGTGGAAGGGGACTCCAGAGGGGAAATCCAGGAGAGAGAAAGACAGCTTCCAGGAAGGGAGTGTTCATGGAAGGAGACCCAAACATGGAGTTCCTCAATGGACTTTAAAGGCTGTCATAATATATTGCTGCATAGTATATGAAATAAGCCATAAGGCTGTGGAGGCCACAGTCATTACTTTAGTCTGTTCACCCCAAATCATTTTACCACCTGGAGCAATTCCTTCTGAAAGAGCTTTGACTATATTATTCAATGTATTGGCACATTGCTTTAGGTGTCTTAAAAAGTAAGTTTCTTGGGTTCTCGGACTGGCTACTTTTTCATCAAGTATCAATGAAAATATATACATTGGCAGAATACATACAGAACAGTATTCAAATAGTTTTGAAACAAATCTTTTAAAAAATAACTTCTACAATTGATCTTAAATTTTCTAAAAAAATTGTAGCTAACAATAGCACTCTTTAATATCCTCCATAATACTTTTTGGTCACTTTTCAACCTATGAGGTGTTTTTGAAAGCATAACTACATAAAATAAGCTAGTGGTGTAATCTGTAAGAATGAGTACATGATTGGTACCATATTAGTCTAAACATTATTTTATTCAAATATCTTATAATCTAGAGCTTTTCTTGTTAAAGTCACATATGAGAGCCCAATAACTATGAATAAACTCTTGCTAGCAATAACAACTAACAAAATAAAATATTATCTTATGTCAGAAAGCAGTAATAGAACCAGAGGTTCTTAAAGAAATGAGCCAATGTTAAGATGATTTAATAAGGGGAATGAGTAGTAGTGTATTCAGCAGGTGACAGAGACCTACATCTACCTTACATAACACAGGAAAAAGGCAAGATTGCTCATGGAAGAGGCTTTTGAATACCAGAAGATGTAATATGAAGCATAATGGCACTCAGGGAATTATATAAAGGTTTCTGGCAATGGTTGCCTAAAAAGTAAAAGTTAATCCCAGTGAGAGGAGGCTCAGAGTCAGCTTTCATATGATTAAACTCTAACATCTAAAAACAAACATAAGCAAGAGCAAGTATGAACATAAGAAAAAAGATTGAGTACTGGAAAATACTGAAAATATACTTAAAACCTTAAAACTTTATTACCACTACAGTCCAAAAGATGAAAGTATAACACTTTTGCTACCTAGATTTTTATTATTATGTCCGAGTTATATTTCAGGGCCAGGTGTGGTAGCTCACCTGAGTGGTTTATAATCCCAGCACTTTGGGAGGCTGAGGCAGGAGGATCACTTGAGGCCAGGAGTTCAGGACCAGCCTGGGCAACATAGCAAGACCCTATGTTGCCCAAGTCTCTACAAAATAAAAATTAGCTGGGCATGGCTGTGGGAGCCTGTAGTCCCAGCTACTTAGGAGGCTAAGGTAGGAGGAGATCATTTGAGCCCAGGAGTTTAAGGCTGCAGTGAGTCATAATCACACCACTGTACTTCATTGTGGGTAACAGAGACCCTGTCTCTCTCTCTCTATATATATATAGGAGACATATATATATATGGCTAATTTTTGTATTTTTACCAAATGGTTTCACCATTTGGTCAAGCTGGTCTTGAACTCCTGACCTCAAGTGATCTGTCCACTTCAGCCTTTCAAAATGCTGGCATTACAAGTGTGAGTCACCATGCCTGGTCACAAAAGTTTTTAAAAATATATGATCACTTTCTACCTTTGAATTATTATTGCCAAGAATATCTGATTCAGAGCTTTTCAAATGTGAATGTAAGTTTTAATAAGACACATGGAATCACAGCACTTTGATAACTCATGCTTTGTCTTAGAAAGTAATGTAGACTTCTGATTTCAATAAGTAAAAAAAAAAAAAAAAATCCAGACATTTCTTTTTCCCTTCCTTGTCAGATAAACTGCCTTCAAATTAAAAGACAAATAGGGAGGAGAAACATAGTCTCCAACTTCAATAAAAGTAAGAGACATCTAATTCCAAGTCCCAATATATGAACATAAAAGACAGATGGACAAATGGTAAATGACTAAGCAGAAAAGAGAAAGTTCAAACCAACGTATCCACAGAGCTACTGCTGGGACATAAGCCAGTTTGACCTGCAGCAGTTCAGAAAGTCTTAGGAAATAGAGGCATAAGGAAACTGTTGGGAAGATGTGTACCACAAAGATGAAACAGTTAGAAAGAAAAGGAAGATCTGAGACCCAGGAAACTGGCAATCCATCACAGAAGATAGGCAAATCAAATTCCTAAGACGATAGCAAAGGAAAATCACAGGACATTAGCAGTTGGGTGGGCTTGATAATAGTTCTGACTGAAGTAGAAGGTCAGGAGGCTACACAAGTGATGTCTCCTGGGGAAAAAAGGAACTGGCCTGTTATCTGACAGGTCCGATAGAAAAATTGTTTTGAGAGGCATGACACACATCTATTGGAAGGTGACAAATTTATTTAGATAAAGATCTTTTAAAAAGAGAAAAAGGAAGTGGAAGAGAGAAGAGTTCTATCAACCCTAGAGTTCAAAATGGAAAGGAAATCATTTGATTACAGTGAACAGGATTTTCACAGTCATGATACTGTACATAATAACTACAGATTTAATTAAATATTGTAATATAATTATATCGAGAAGCTATAAGAAGGAAAAAGCAGAGTAAGTGAGCTAAAATCCTATCTCAAATAGGAATTTAATAGTTCATGTCTAAAACTGATTAAATAAAGATAAAATATGGAGGCAAACACCAGATAAAATAGCTAAAGAAGTGAAAGTCACTGCCTCTCAGAAGCAGGAGCTGGGAGTGGGGTGGAGGCCAAAACACTATTATAAGAGAAAGCTATCCACTGTATTTAGTATATATTAGACTCTTATTAAGTGCTTTATTGGATTTTTTTCAACTTGATAAAACACAATTTAAAAATAAATACAGATTATTTTAATTCAATGCATACGTTTGTACATCTCACTATGTAAAACAGGGTGCTCAACCGAGAGCAGTTTTGACTACCAGAAGATATTGGCAATGTCTAGAGATATTTTGGGTTGTCACAACTGGTGGCAGGTTGACCATGGGAGGTGTCTTGAACCCACAACTGGCATCTAGTGGGTAAATGCTAGAGATGCTGTTAAATACCTGGAATGCACAGGACACCCTCAGAACAAAGTGGACCCCCAGTCCAAAATGTCAATAGTGCCAAACACAGCTTGAAAATAATTTCAAGCCACAAATCTGGAACACTTGATGTAGTAGGAAAATACACTGAGTTATCGTATAACTTACCACTGACACACTTGGGTGATGTATCCTACAGTTAGAAAGTATAAACTGAACTCATTCCCAAGCTTTGAAGCCTTTAATCCTAGGGAAAAACAGGAAAGCAGTATCTACTACAGCTTATGTTGAGAACTTAAAGCTTTACAGTTAGACAAAAAAGTGACATAGTCACCTGAAACCCGTCTACATGTCTATACTCTGTAGGTATTGAGAGAATTTGACTGAGTAAACTAATTAAAATTCACAACTCAAAGTCTCCTCTAAAGAAAAAAATTAGTTATTTTCAGAGAAGCTAAAAAACAATCCCACCACTGCCCTTAAGGTAGAGCTACTGATTATGCTCCATGACAAGTAAGTAGGTAAGTGTCAATCAACCTTACAGGTCCTCGGGGTGATAATTTAACTTTTAAAGTCTCCAATCTAGTTTGAGAACAAAATTAATATACAAAGGTCAAAGTTCCTGTTCTCACCAAAAATAAGATGAATAAATTATTTTCTTATAACTTATAAGAAAATAATTGTTCAAAAATCAAAACAAAGTTTTTACTTGTTTTATTAATTATCCAGAGAAATGTACAGCAATATTTTCAGGCATGGATTTTTTTTTCTAAGGAAATAAAATGACATGAGTGTTAGAAGAAAAAGGTTATCAACTGAACTTGCTTAAAATTTTGTGATTTTGAAT
>PVKP010032324.1:0-26113 GCA_004027715.1 Plecturocebus donacophilus | reverse complement strand
CTTTAACTCCTTCTGCTTCTAAGCAGAGGCAAAGGAGACACTCTGTCTGCAATGTTAGTCATGAACTCCACTAGGTCAGACGGTCTTCCCTCAGTGTCTGGTCACTCGCAGCGATGCCTGCTTTGATCTCTCGCCCACGTTACAGCTCAGGACTCGGTCAGGGATGCCTAGTGAAGATCCTGGGAGCTGCTCACTGCATCTCCTTGTCTCTTCTCCAGTTCTTTCCTTCAAACTTATCTCCTTCGCTATGAGCAGCGTTCTGCCCTCTATTCCTCAGTCTTCGCCGCTAGCCTGCATCCTAAAAAACCTAAAACCTCTTTAACTGTAGCCCAATCTGAAACCTAAATGTCTTTTTTTCTGCAGTACAGCCTGGTCCCAGTACACATTAGACAACGGTTCCAAATGGTCAGAAAACAACACCCAATTTTTCTATTCTGCGAGACTTAGACAATTTTCGTGAATAAATGGGGAAATGGTCTAAGGTGTCTGACGTCCAAGCATTTTTTTATACCCCAGTCCCTCCCTAATTTCTGCTTTCAATGCAACCAGTCCCAAATTTTCCTTCTCTCTCCTCCGTCCACCACTCCTGCCTCCGCCAGTAACTCTGAATCGTCCTTGTCCATCAATCCGTCCAGTCTTTCTCCTCCTCACCTGTCCAAACCAGGCCCTAAGCCCCCGTCCCCAAGAGCCTCCGTCCTCTTCTGCTGCCCACAACCCACCTCCTATGCCTCCCCAGTCACCTCCCCACCTCATAACTGGTCCAGCTTACAGTTTAGTCCCAAGGCTAACTCCTCTGCCTCTGTCCAACAATTCCCTCTTCCAAAGATGACTGGAGCCAAAGGCAAAGTTAGGGTGCACATTTCTTTCTCTTTATCCAACCTTTCTCAAATTGGCCAATGGTTAGGCTCATTTTCATCAGATCCTCCAATACTTAACCCAGTCCTATAACCTTACCTGGAATGGCTTAAATATCATCTTTACGTCTACTCTCACCCCTAAAAGACGTTTATCACAATCAGCCCCTGACATTACAAAAAAGCTACAGAAATTTAAATCTGGCCCTCCAACCCCACAACAGGAATTAATCAACCTGGTCTTCAAGGTGTTCAATAATAGGGAAGAAGCTGCTACCCACAGATGCTTGCCTCTGCCGTAAGACAGACCTCAGCCACACCACCGGCTCACGAAGACTTCAAAGTGCTGGGAATGCAGCACTCAGCTGCCCCTCCCAGACCATGCTTCAAGTGTAGGAAACCTGGCCACTGGGCCAAGGAACGCCCGCAGCCAGGGATTCCTCCTAAGCCCTGCCCTGTCTGTGGGACCCCCCACTGGAACTCAGACTGACTCACATTGTTGCTCCTCGGCTTGGCAGCTGAAGACTGACGCTGCCTGAACATCCTGGAGGCTTCCTGGGCCATCGTGGATGCCGAGCTTTGGTTAACTCTTACGGTGGAGGTTAAGCCCATCCCCTTCTTAATCAATACAGGGCCCACCCACTCCACGCTGCCTTCTTTTCAAGGTCGTCTCCTTGGCCTCCATGACTGTTGTGGGAATGGACGGCAAGGCTTCCAAAACTCCCCAAGTCTGGTGTCAAGCCAGCAATCATTTCCACATTCTTTCCTGATCATCCCCACTTGTCCAGTTCCTCTGTTAGGCCAAGACATCCTAACAAAATTGTCTGCCTCAACTGTTTGTGGAGGGCCGGGCATGGCAGCTCACGCCTGTAATCCAAGGACTTTGGAGGCCAAGGCAGGAGGATCACCTGAGGTCAGGAGTTCAAGACCAGCCTGACCAACATGGTGAAACCCCATCTTTAAAAAACAAAACAAAACAAAATAAAAAACAAACTATCTGTGGACTACAGCCACACCTCATTAGCGCCCTCCTCCCCGAACCTGCACCTCCCTCAATAGCTCCCCTTATGTCCCCCTACCTTGACCCTAGGGTGTGGAACACTACCTTCCCAGCCCTTGCTCACTTATCGTTCGTCATCCCCTTAAAACCTAACTACCCTTAACCTGCCCAGCACTAGTACTCCATCCCAGCACAAGCCTGAAAACGCTTAAAACCTGTCCTGACTCGCTTATTACAACATGGCCTTTTCATTCTCACCAACTCTCCCTATAAGACCCCCATCCTACTCATCCAAAAACCAGACAAATCCTACAGGCTAGTCCAAAACCTTCACCGTATTAATCTGCTAGTGCTCCCCGTCCATCCTGTAGTACCAAACCCTTATACTCTCCCCAGCTCCTCTGAAACTCAACTGAATTCTGAAGAAACTTCCACGCCCTGCTCCTGTCTGTCTTGCCGCCACACCCTCTTCCTCCATTCTGTGTGCCAAAACATTTCCTGGTTCGACCCCTGGCTGCCACCCTTAACTCTCTTCTAAGGTACCCCACGTGACTGCTCCCCCAGTGAAGTCCAACTGTTTACTCTCCTCTCCATTCGTGGTCTGCCTATTCCTCCTGCTCCCTTGGCTGCCCCACACAATGGCACCTATCATTTCCAGTACCTCAACAAAACCCTGAACTTAACCCATCCTTTGCTAAACCAGTCCAACCCAACCCTAACAAAAGGTTGCTGGCTTTGCATCTTTCTATCAGCTACAACTTATATTGCCACTCCCATCCCTGCAAAAACATGGGTTCTTACTTGCTTATCACCCTCGCTATGAAGGAAAAAGCCCCTTTCAACTCTTAAATATGCAGTCATTGGCTGAGTTCTCCATCACTGACATAACCGAACATACCCTAACAGGACACGCAGTACAGCTTCTGCGCTCCTGCATTTCCAACCTCACTCCATATAAGGGTAATGAACCCAGACACGGTTCTGTAACCACAAACACTGTGTAAAGGCCTTCTGCAAATAGCAGTGGTAGGAAAAAGATGTCAGTCCACTTTATGCTTCCAACACGATCCATCCTCCAGCCTACCTCCTGGCCACCTGCTACCCCATGAATGCAACGTTACCTTACAACTCCAAGTCCCAAGAGACTATCAAAAGTTTCCAGTTACCCAAACTGCTTCATTTAGCCTACCTGCCCGCTTTACAGGACCCCCAAAAGTCAGCACCACCTCTTTGCTTAACAATCAGGATTTTGTGTTGGTAGACATGCCCCTTGCATGACTATTCACCCCTGGACCCACTGAATAACACGGCTCCCACTTCTCTTAACCTCACCCGCATATGCGAAGTGGAATCATCTTTTTCTTAACACTATTATTTGCAAAAGGCCTTTGTACAGTTGCCCCCGTTACTTAAACCGCACCTCAGAAAGTCTCGTTTCTATTATTTTCTGTCTAACTGTGCTCAAATTCACTGCACTCATTTACTTTTCCATGCCGGGCTTTTGTTTAAGTTGCCGGTTTACACTTTTCCTCCTGGCAATTACAGTGATGTTTCATGGTTTTAGCCTCAAGCTGCCCCCTTAACTCTCTCTTAGAGTGAATAGATAACCTTCAGCAGCAGGGAACACTCCAACAGTTCTTTTCTTTTATATTCACTCTTAACCTCACTCTCGTTCTCCTGCTATCCTCTACCCCTCCCTCATCACCTCCAACATACCACCAATCTAACCCATTCTCTCCCATTTCAAATCCTTCCTCAGCCAGTGATTGTTGGCATGTATACCCCTCTCCTCTTCCTCCTACGCAGCCATCCCTGCCCTACCAGCACACTGGGCAAACTCTCCTGACTCTTTGTATCTCCAAACTTCCTTCAACAACCCTCACCTGCACCCGCCCCCCAAGAACGCCTCTACTTCTTAGATTCAACAGAAACACTCCAGATATTTCACACCAACAGGCCACTGCTCTTCTCTGCACCTACCTATGTAACCTCTCATTATATACTAACCCAACAACCCCCATTTTTGGACCACTAACCACACAACTATCCCTATCACCTCCCTTATGTATTTCCTGACAATCAACCTGCTGCAATTCCCCTAGGAAACCTCCCACCCTCTTTGTGCTCCTTTACACTCCACCCTGAAAGCCTTGTCACCCGCATTAACCAAGAAATAGAATCACCAGCTTCGCATTACAAAAGGGCCCTCCCTCACTACTAGCACTCTTAAAAACGCCAATAGCAAGTTTTGCCTAGGTAGGCATTCACCACTCCCTCACTCTACCCTTGGCTGCCCTCTCCTTCTTCAACAGACTCTCCTCCAGACCCCTCTTCCTGTCTGCTCATACCTAGCTTTGTTCACAAAAGCAGAATACTTTCTCATACACCATGAAAATAAAACCTCTCCCTCCAACCAGTTACCTTATGAAAGCCCACTACGACCTCTAACAGCCGCAGCCCTTGCCAGTTCCCTTGGTATCTGGGTGGAAAATCCTCACTCCTCTGTAAGTAAGCAGCTATGTTGTAGATAAAAAAGGAAAAACCAAAAACCAAAAACCAAAAAACCAAATACCAAAAACCCTAGCTCCTTCACAACACTTTCTCGCCTTTCCAGTCTACACTTCCAGTTCTGCCTGGGCCAAGGACTTTTCTTTCTCTGCAGCTCTTCCACCTACACCTGCCTTGCTACCAACTGGACAGGCACCTGTACCTTGATATTCCTTACTCCCAAAATCCAGTTTGCCAACGGAAATAAGCACCTCCCTGTCCCCTTGTAATCCCCACATGGCCAAAAAGAGTCATTCCATTAATCCCCTTACTTGTAGGACTGGGTATAGCAGGTCTTACTACTTCTATTGCCACATTTCACAGTTTCTCTAATGATTTCTCCGCCAGCATTACAGACAAAACTCACACACTATCTGTCTGTCTTCAAGCCCAATTCCCTGGCTGCAGGTGTCCTGTAAAAGCACCAAGAACTCGATCTGCTAACTGCTGAAAAATGAAGACTCTGCCTGTTCCTAAATGAAGAATGCTGCTTTCATCTAAATCAATCCGGCCTTGTACATGACACCATCAAAAGACTTAAAGACAGGGCCCAAAGCTCACTAATTAGGCAAATAATTATTCTGGACCTAGCTGGTCACTCTCTAACTGGGTATCATGGCTGCTTCCATCAGCAGGCCCCCTCATACCCATTTTTCTCCTTCTCTTATTTGGATCTTGCCTCTTCCGACTAGTCTTTCAATTCCTACAAAACCATATCCACGCTTTAACAGATCAGTCAACGTGGCAAATGCTCCTCCTAACAAACCCACAGTATCAACCTTTGCCTCAAAACTTCTCGGCAGTCTAAATTCTCTCTCATTTTTAGGCTTCCACGTCACCCTCAATCTCGCTCGAAGAAGCCTTGAGAAACATCACCCAGAGCCCCTCTATACCGCCCCCAAAATATTCACTGCCCCGCCTTTCTAGTTTTTACTTTTCTCCTTTATGTTATTAATATAAAAAGGAATGCAAGATTCTTTGAACTGGCTGCACCATGGACTACACCATGGTGACCCCTGTGACCCACATGTACACCTCCAGAAGGCCTCCCGGAGCCAGAAAGTCTGAAGTAATAGAAAAGCCACAGGAGAAGAATGGCTAGTTCCTGCAGTGCCTAATTAACCGACCTTGCAACATTTGCCATTCTTCTTGCCTCAGCCGTTCCTGCCTTAACAGATAACCCAACCTTGTGACACTGGACCTTGTGACACCCCCTTATCCCCCAGCAAACCCCGCTTCTGGCTTGCGGCTTGCAAAAAACCGCCCTGAACAGTAACTTTCCACTGCCTACCCCAAACCTATAAAACCAACTTCTATGCCACCGCCCTCTGCTGACTCTCTTTTCAGACTCAGCCCACTTGCACCTGGGTGAATAAACAGCCTTGCTGCTTACACAAAGCCTGTTTAGGTGGTCTCTTCATTCAGAGCATGCCTAACACTTTCACCTGTCAGGACCCCTCCTTTCTGGAAGGAATCTTTTTTTTTTTTTTTTTTTTTTTTTAAGATGGGGTTTCACCATGTTGGTCAGGCTGGTCTTGAACTCCTGACCTCAGGTGATCCGCCCGCCTTGGCCTCCAAAATGCTTGGATTACAGGCATGAGCCACCATGCCCGGCCTCTGGAAGGAATCTGAAGTGTCCACCCCTTCTTCCCTGGCCTCCTACCCCAACCCTACCTCTCACTTCAGAAACCACATAAAATAACATCCTTAATATCCCACCCTCTAAATCTGATCTACCGGCGTTGACCTTATGCCTCACCCATTGAAGGTCTCTAGCACCTCTCCCTCTCGAGAACTCCAGACCTGCATGTTCAGGTACCCATGTGAACCTCCAATGCAGAACACCTGAAATTCACCAAGTCCAAAACCCAATTCCTGATCCCCCTGAAAGGTGCTCCCTGCTCTGACTTACCAATTTCCATTTCTTTCACATGTTCAAGAAGGAAAACAAACTGACAAACAAAAAACCTGGATAGCCCTTCCCTCCCTACATTCACTCACGACCACATCTGATGCAGCAGATCTGTTGGTTCCATCTTTACAAATCTATCCAGAAGCTAATGACTTTCCCATCCCTGTCAGGCCTCCAAGTCCAAGCCTAGCCCTTAGATGCTTGGTGACCTGCACATACACCTCCAAATGCTCTCCAAGAGCCAGAAAGTCTAAAGTAACTGGATGGTAATAAAGAGAAGTGAAACAACTAGTTCTTGCCTCAACTGATTGCTCTCCCTCCGCAACATCCGACCATTGTTCCTGCTCAGCCTTGAGAAATTTCCTCTTAGACATTAGGTTCCTCAAGACCCCCACCCCTGTAACTACGTAATTTACCACACTCTCCCCTCTATTTGCAACCAGTAACCCCCACCCTCGTGACCATGCATCCTGTGATGTCCTTCCCCTCCCTAAAATAGATTTCCACCTTTAAGTGACCATTTGCCCCAACCTATATAATCAGTCCCCTTTCCTAACTCCTTTCTCGGACATGGCTCACTTGCACCCAAGTGCTAAATAAAACGGCCCTGTTGCCCATACGAAGCCTTCCTGGTGATCTCTGTTTGCGAGCGATGCCCTTAACATTTGGTGCTGAGACCTAGAATGTGGAAACTCTTACAGGAGCCGAAATCCTGTCCCTGGTCTCTTGTGCTCCCTCCTGAAGGACCTAGGCCCATCAGACAAGCCCATGGATCCACACAGCATCTTCAGATCAGGTAAGCCGTTTGTCTCAACTCTCTTCTTTAGCCCTTCTCGCTGTCAGCCTTCTCCTTTCAGCTTCATTTTCCTCTCCTTTTCAGCAGAGACAGAAGAGATAGGACTTTCCGTGAGTTTCATGACCAGAAAAAACCCTACATAGGTCATGGAACCGGGAAGACAGTCTTCCCTCAGTGGCTGATCATTGCAGAGACGTCTGCTCTGGTCACTCACTTGCACTTGTAGGTGATGGATCAATGCAGAGAATGCCCCTTTTGACCGATTCACCTCAGGTACAGACCAAGGTTTAGTCTGGGATGCCTGTTAAACTGCTTGGTCATGCATTCACCTTCTTCATCTCCACTGCTCTTCTTAAACTATGGGCAACCTCCCCCCCTCCATTCCTCCCTCCTCTCCCTTAGCCTGCGTTCTAAAAAATCTCAAACCTTTCAACTATCGCCTGACCTAAAACCTAGGTGTCTTATTTTCTTCTGCAATACCACTTGGCCACAATATAAACTGGACAATGGCTCTAAATGGCCAGAGAACGGAACCTTCGATTTTTCTGTCCTGCAGGATCTAGACAACTTTTGTCATAAAATGGGCAAACGGTCTGAAATTCCCTACGTCCAGGCATTTTCCACACTTCGCTCCCTTCCTAGCCTTCTTCCCAATGTGCCGCCTCTCAGATTCTCCTTCTTCCTCTCCCATCTGCATCCCCTGTCCCTACCACCAATGCAGATTCTTCACTCTCAATAGACCCTTCTGACCACTCCCTCCCCCTCACCGCCAGCTGCCCCCCATCAGGCCAAACCAAACCCTAATCTCCCCACTGCCCCATCCCCTCCTTCTTAATACCTCTTCTGTTACTTCTCCATCCCACACCCGCTCCAGGGCACAATTCAGTCTTAAAACTAGCTCTCCCTCCCATGCCCAACAGTTTCCCCTTCAAGAGGTGGCTGGAGCCTAGTGCATAGTCAGGGTGCATGTTCCTTTTTCTCCATCCAATCTGTCCCAAATTGGTCAGTGCTTAGGATCCTTCTAATCAGATTTCACTAAATATATCCAAGAGTTCCAACACCTAACTCAGTCCTACAATTTAACCTGAATGACTTAAATGTAATTATGACCTCTACTGTCTCTCCAGATGAATGAAATAGGGTTTATACTGTGGCTCAATCTTATGCTGATACCCACAGATGCCATGAGCCAGCCCTCCAAGAGGGCATCAGGGCAGTGCCTAGCGAAGAAGCCCAATGGCAATCCCAGGTAGGCTCGCCTCATGTCACCAAGCGTTACCATGTGGTCTCTTGCTTAGCTGAGGAACTTGAGCAGGCATCTTACAAAACCGTGAATTATGACAAACTTACAGAAACAACCCAGGGCAAACATGAAAATCCTGCCCAATTCATATGCCCGCCTAGCAGAAACTCTTAGACGCTTCATAGTGCTAGATCCAGAGGGGCAGAGTCACCTTATTCTCAGTATGCATTTTATTACCCAATCTGCCCCAGACATTAGGAAGAAACTTCAAAAACTAGACTCAGGCCCTCAAACTCTACAACAGGATCTAATTAGCCTCACCTTTAAGGTGTTTAACAATAGGAAGCAAACAGCCAAGCAGCAAGGCATTTCAGAATTGCAACTGCTTGCCTCCGCCGTAAGACAAACCCCAGCCCCAGCTACAGTTTCAATGACAAAAAACTTCCAGGGACAAAGATGAACACCATTAGGTGCTCCATCAAGCTGTCCTCCTCTGGGGCCTTGCTTCAAATGCCAAAAAACTGGTGCCTGGGCCAGGGAGTGCCCACAAGCCTGGGGCTCCATCTTGCTTCAAATGCCAAAAACTTGGACACTGGGCAAACGAATCCTCCCAGCCCAAGGCCCCCTCTAAGCCATGTCCTGTATGTGTGGGACCTCACTGGAAATTGGACTGGTCTGGCCACTCCCAAGGCTTCTGGAGCTCAAACCCAATACTTTCCAGCCGACTCCTTTCCAGAACTTCTTGGTTTAGCAACTGAAGACTGACGCTGCCTGACTGCTTCGGAAGCCCCTCTGGACCATCACGGACACTGAGCTTCGGGTAACTTGACATGAAGGGTAACTCCATCCCCTTTTTAGTCAATACGAGGGCAATACGAGGGCTAAGGGCCTGTTTCCTTAGCGCCTATAACTGTTGTGGGAATTGACGTCCAGGCTTCAAAACCTTTCAGAAGCCCCCAACTCTGTTGTCAGCTCGGGGAACACTCCTTTACTCACTCCTTCCTAGTCATCCCCATGTGGCCCAACCCCTGACTGTGTGAGATATTTTAACTAAATTATCTGCTACCCTGACTATTCCAGGACTACAGCCACATCTCATAGCTGCCCTCTTACCTGACCCAAAGCCTGCTGCACAGCCTCCCACCGAATCTCCTTACCTTAACCCACAAGTGTGGAACACCTCCCCTGTTCTTAACAGCCAACTATGCACCTATCACTATTCCCCAAAACCCAATCACCCCACTCTGCCCAGTGCCAATATCCCATTCCCCAGCAAGCTCTAAAAGGACTAAAACCTGTTATCACCCGCTTGTTACAACATGGTCTCCTAAAGCCTATTAACTCTCCTATCTTGCCTCTCCAGAAATCGGAAATCTTGCCAGCTGGTCCAAGACCTTCACCTTATCAATCAAACTGTCCTTCCTATCCATCCTGTAGTGCCAAACCCATATACTCTCCTGTCCTCAGTCCTCCCTCCACAACCCATTATTCCGTACTTGATCTCAAAGACGCCTTTTTTACCACCCCCTTACAACCCTCCTCCCAACCTCTATTTGCCTTCACTGGGACTGACCCTGATACCCACCAGTCACGACAACTCACCCAGAATATCTTGCCTCAGGGATTCAAGGACAGCCCACACTACTTCACTGAGGCCCTCACTCACAACGTGCTCTCTTTTTGTCCTTCGACTTCTTATGTGATTCAATATGCAGGTGACCTCCTCCTGTGCAGCCCCCCTTATAAAGCTTTTCAGCAAGATACCCTCCTGCTACTTTAGCGCCTTTTTTTTTTGAGACAGAGTCTCGCTCTGTCGCCAGGCTGGACTGCAGTGGTGCAATCTCGGCTCACTGCAACCTCCGCCTCTGGGTTCAAGCAATTCTCCTGCCTCAGCCACTCAAGCAGCTGGAATACAGGCGAGGGCCACCATGCCCAGCTCATTTTTGTATTTTTAGTAGAGATGGGGTTTCACCATGTTGGCCAGGATGGTCTCGATCTTCTGACCTCATGATCCGCGCGCCTCGGCCTCCCAAAGTGTTGGGATTACAGGCGTGAGCCACCGTGCCCGGCCAGCACCTATTCTCAAAGGGATATTGTGTGTCTACTTCTAAGGCCCAGATCTCTTCTCCATCTGTCACCTATCTGGGCATCATCCTTCAATAAAACACCCACACTCTCCCCACTATATTCAGTTAATCTCTTCAACCTCAACTCCCTCTACAAGACAACAGCTCCTTTCCTTCCTAGGTGTAGCCAGATACTTTCGCCTTTGGATACCAGGTTCTGCCATTCTGACCAAACCACTACATAAGCTCACCAAGGGAAACTTACTCAATCCCACAGATTTTAAATCCTTTTCTCATTCCTCCTTTCACACTTTAAAAACAGCTCTAGATACTGAAGGCCAGGTAATACAAAATAAACAAACAAACAAACAAAAAACAGCTCTGGAAACTGCTCCCACACTGGCTAGCACCCACTGATCCCAACCCTTTTCCTTATATAATGCAGAAATTCAGGGTTGTGCATTTGGAGTTCTTACTCAAAAGCCTGACCTATGTCCTGCTGCCTCTCTCTAAACAACCTGACTTCACTATCTTAGGAGAGCCTGACCCACGTCTTGCCACCTTCTTCTAAACAACCTGACTGCACTGTCTTAGGAGAGCCTGACCCACGTCCTCCCGCCTTCCTCTCTAAACAACCTGACTGCACTGTCTTAGGAGAGCCTGACGCACGTCCTCCTGCCTTCCTCTCTAAACAACCTGACTGCACTGTCTTAGGAGAGCCTGACGCACGTCCTCCCGCCTTCCTCTCTAAACAACCTGACTGCACTGTCTTAGGAGAGCCTGACGCACGTCCTCCTGCCTTCCTCTCTAAACAACCTGACTGCACTGTCTTAGGAGAGCCTGACGCACGTCCTCCCGCCTTCCTCTCTAAACAACCTGACTGCACTGTCTTAGGAGAGCTGGACCCAAGTCCTGCTGCCTTCCTCTCTAAACAACCTGACTGCACTCTCTTAGGATGGCTCCGTGCCCACGTGCGGCAGCTGTCTCTCATCTACTTCTTGAGGCTTTCAAAATCACAGGCTATGCCTCACTCTATACAGCTCTCACAATTTTCAATCTTTAGTATCCTCTTCGCATCTTCCACATCTGTTATCTGCCCCACGTCTTACCCAACTCTATTCGCTCTTTATTAAAACTCACACTGTGACTACTGCACATGACCCCGATTTTAATCCAACCTCTCATCTGATACCAAACACAAATCCAAACCCACACCACATGACTGTATCTCCCTCATCCACATTGCAGTCTCCCCTTTCCCCCACATCTCTCTTTTCCCTATCCCAGACTGATCACACATGGTTTATTAATGGCAGTTCTTCAAAACCTAAGCAGTCCTCTCCAGGAAAGGCTGGCTATGCTGTTGTCTCCCACACTTCTATCATTGAAGTTGCCATCCTTCCTCCGTCTACTACTTCTCAACAAGCTGAACGGATAGCACTCATATGTGCCGTCACCCTGGCAAAAGGGCTAAAAGTCAACATCTATGTGACTCCAAATATGCTTTCCACATCTTCCACCACCACGCTGTCATCTGGGCAGAAAGGTGCTTTTTCACTACACAGTGATCTTCCATTATCAACACTTCTTTAATAAGAACTCTCCTTAAAGCTGCCCTTCTCCCAGCCAAGGCCGTAATTGTCCACTGCAAAGGACATCAAAAAACTTTAGATCCCATTGCCCAAGGAAATGCTTATGCCAATGAGACAGCCAAGAAGGCAGCAAACGCACCAATATCTCCTCCAGTGGACAATATTTTTCTTTTTCCTCAATTACTCCTACTTATTCTCCTTCTGAATCCTTAACCTACCAGTTGCTCCCCACTCAAGATAGTTGGTTTTGGCCGGGCGCGGTGGCTCACACCTGTAATCCTAGCACTTTGGGAGGCTGAGGTGGGTGGATCACCTGAAGTCAGGAGTTCAAGACCAGCCTGGCCATCATGGTGAAACCCCATCTTATAAAAAAAAAAAAAAAAAAAAAAAAAGACAGTTGGTTTTTCGATCAAGGAAAATTCCTTCTTCCTGCCTTGCAAGCCCAGTCTATCCTCTCTTCCTTTCATAACCACTTTCATGTGGGATACAAGCCTTTGGCCTGTCTCTTAGAACCTCTTATCTCCTTCCCTTCATGGAAATCCATCCATAAAACAATTACATCTCAGTGCTCCATCTGCCACTCTACCAACCCCCAGGGACTTTTAAGACCTCCCTCCCTTTCCCATTCACCAAGCCCAGGAATTTACCCACATGCAAGATTGGCAAATTGACTTTATTCATATGCCTTGTGTCCGAAAATTCAAATATCTTCTTGTATGGGTGGCTATCTTTACAGAGTGGATTGGAGCCTTCCCTTCTGGAACAAAAAAGGCCACTGCTGTTATTTCTTGTCTGTTAAATGATATCATTCCCCTATTTGGCCTGCTGACTTCCATATAATTTGACAACGGGCCCACTTTCATTGGCCAAATCACCCAAGCAGCCTCTCTAGGCCCTCAGCATTCAATGGAATCTCCATGCCCCTTAGCACCCTCAGTCATCAGGAAAAGTAGGAAAAGCTAATTGCCTCTTAAAAACAAATCTTATCCAACTCACCCTTCAATTAAAGAAGAACTGGGCATCCCTTGTATCTACTGCTCTTCTCTAATTCATGCCACTCGCCAGGAACCCACAAGATACAGCTCCTTTGCACTCTTTTTTTTTTTTTTTTTTGAGAGTCTTGCTCTGTCCCAGGCTGGAGTGCAGTGGTGCAATCTCAGCTCACTGCAACCTCCGTCTCCTGGGTTCAAGCAATTCTTCCACCGCAGCCTCTCGAGTAGCTGGGAACACAGGTGCACACCACCATGCCCGGCTAATTTTTGTATTTTTAGTAGAGACGAGCTTTCACCATGTTGGCCAGGATGATCTCGATCTCTTGACCTTGTGATCCGCCCACCTCGGCCTCCCAAAGTGCTGGGATTACAGGCGTGAGCCACTGCGCCTGGCCTCCCTTTGAACTCTTATATGACTGCACCTTTTTGCTTGGGCCTAACCTTCTCCCAGACACTAGCCCTCTTGGAGACTATCTTCCCATTTTACAACAAAATAGGCAGGAAATTCATCAAGCTGCTAACCTCCTCCCCACTCCAGATACACGGCCTTATGAGGACACTGTAACTGGATGATCAGTGGTGGTCAAGGATCTAACCTTTCCAGCTCTGCAGCCTCAGTGGAAGGGTCCCTGTCTGGTTGTCCATCTATAAAACCCCAACTGCTGTCCATCCATAAAACCCTCCCCACTGGGTTCACCGGTCCAGGATTAAGCTGTGCCCACCAGACGACCAGCCTAGCCCATCCACCTCCTCTTGGAAGTCCCAAGGACTCTCTCCTACTTCTCTGAAGCTTACTCACATTCCTGAAGAGTAGACACAAACCACACGCGAGTTTAGTTTATATTTCAACATCAACAGGAATCCTCTCCTCTGCTATTTGCAGCAGGACTCTACAGTCACCCCTAAAGCTTGGTCTACACCGCACAAGCTCTCTATTTCTGTTGCTTTCTGTCTAACTATACTTCTAACCATCCTTCTCATTTACATTTAAATGCCCTATGCCTGCTTGCCTTGCTGGCTTACTGTTTTCCTCGAGACCATTTTAGCTGACATCTCCTGATTCTACCCACAAACTCCCACCCTTGACTCCTTCCTTGAATGGATAGATGACCTTATGTGGCAAGGGACACTCCAATTCTTTTACCCTAATGAAGTCCTCTTCTTTACTTTTCTATTCACTCTTATTCTTAGTCCCATTCTGTAACTCTCTATCCCTTCCTAATTACCTTCAACATACCATCAATCTAACCCATGTCCTCCTCACTAATTCCAACCCATTGATGGCGAAAAATTGTTGGCTCTTCATCTCCCTTTGTTCTTCCTCTTATCCGCTACTCCTGCCCTGCCAGCCAACTGGGCTACCTCTTCCGTCTCCCTATACCTCCACAACTCTTTTAACACACGTCCCCATCTCTACTCTCCCATGGAGCCTCTCTCTTTCTTAGACAAGTTTAGCAAAACCGCCTCAGACATTTCATACCAACAAGCTGCTATACTTCTCCTCAACTATCTACAGCTACTCTTACCTTATATGAATTCCACTCCGGCCGCAGTAGGACCCCTTACTACACAGACAACTATCCCCACTCTTGCTCCTCTATGCATTTCCCGTCAACCAACCAAGGTAATTCCCTTGCGTAACCTTCTCCCTTCCAAGCGCTCCTTTACTCTCCATCTACAAGGCCCTGACGCACACATTAATATGCCTGTAGGAGCATACTCACTTCACTTTACTGACAAACGCTTTATCACTAATAACCTCAAAAATGTTAAGTCATTATTGCATAGGTCAGCACCTTCCTTGTCTCTCACTCCATCCGTGGATACCCTCTCCCTGTTCCTCAGATTCTCCTCTTAGGCCCTTTTTATGCTTACTCATACCTGGCCCTACAAATGTTAGTAGCAGACTACTTGCTGATACTATGTGCTTCCTCACACATTATGAAAATCAGACCACTCCCACTATACAATTCCCCCATCAATCTCCCTTTCAACCTCTAACGGCTGCTGTCCTTAGTGGGTCTTTAGGAGTTTGGGTACCTGACTCCCGCTTCGAAGCTCCCTCCCACCTTTTCCCCCTACATTTTCAATTCTGCCTTGCCCCAGGCCTATTCTTATGTGGACCCTCTACCTATATGTGTTTACCTACTAACTGGACAAGCACCTGTACCTTAGTCTTCCTTATTCATAAAACTGAACTTGCCAATGGTAATAAACAACTGCCTGTTCCCCTAATGACACCCACTAGACAAAAAAGAGGCATCCAGCTAATTCCATTACTCCTGGGAACAGGGTTTGCAACCTCCACTGTGGGCCTCAGAACTGGCATAGTGGGGGTCACCCCCTCTGTCATAACATTCTGTAGTCTGTCTATTGATTTCTTTGTAGCATTGCCGACATATATAATACCTTATCTGCCCTTCAGGCTCAAACTGATTCTTTAGTTTAGCAGCTGTCCTCCAGAACCATCATGGCCTCAATTTACTCACTTCAGAAAAGAAAAGGACTCTATATTTCTAAATGAGGAATGCCGCTTTTACTTAAATCAGTCCAGTTTAATTTATAATATCAGAAGGCTCAAAGACAGAGCCCAGAAATTTACTAACCCAGCAAATAACTATGCCGAATCCACCTGGCTGTTTTCTAGCTGGATGTCATGGCTTTCTCCGATCCTTACTCCCTTAATAACCATCTTCCTTCACCTCCTATTCAAACCGTGCATTTTCCACTTAGTCTCTCAATTCCTACAAAACCATATCCAGGCCATTACTCATCACTCCATATGGCAAATGCTACTTTTAACAACCCCACAATATCAACCCCTGTCCCAGGACCTCTCAGCAGCTTAAGACAAGATGGCTTACCAATCCTCCCGGCTCATTTGCCTGCCTTGTCTCCAGTCCTATTTCATAGCCTTCACTCTTCTAGGATCAACCACAAACACCAGTTCACCACGCATGAATTCCAGGCAACACCTGGCAAAGATCAAGATGCAGTGTAACACCTCTCCAGAACCCGCACATATCCCTTTCAATCCAAGTCTTCTAGGATCAACTCCCCATAATAGTAGTTTGACCTGTTCTCAAGAATCTTCCCTACCCCTTAATTAAAAACCCTCTGGAAAAAAAACCTAAGACGTAATGGGGTGGCAGCCATCAGACACTTGCCCATGGTGTCCCCAGGCCCAAGCTTATGAAGATAAACTGCAGTACACATATACAGAGCCTGTACTCCATATTTGACAGCCAAACTAACATCCAGGTCACCACAAAGTATACCAATGGCTATGAGAGGGCTTGGGACGATTTTCCTTTTGCCAGCCTCAGCTCAACTCAGGAGATAAAGAGTATTATACTTATCTCTCTTGCATAGGGTCGGAAATCAGAACTATTGAACTCCTCCATTCAGAACACCACTTACACTTATGGGAAAAGAGTAATATAACAGATAACTGGCTTGACGATAAGCAGTCTTATTCATATGATTGAAAATGGGGACAAAAAGCACTGGTACACTGGACACTGTTCCAACCTTGGCCCAAGGCTTCATCACTACCCCTATTAAAGCAATTATGTTTAAAGGCTATTTTTAGAAAATTCATTCTATTAGGAAAACTTCAAGCTCTAAAATATGCTAATTGGTACCTTGTTACATACAAAAAATGGTGCCCCAAGCCAAAGACTTAACTAAACACTTACTATACTACAAAAATCAAAGACTGTTATTTTAGGTATCCAGGCAGCCCCCTGTCATGCTTAAAGAAGCCTTGGGAAACATCGTCCCTACTCCCTTCTCTTTTTAAACTTTTTCTTTATACATATATAAGAAGACAGGAATGTCAGGCCCTCAGGTCCAAGCCAGGCCATTATATCCTTGGTGATCTGCACATACGCCTCCAAATGGTCTCCAAGAGTCAGAAAGTCTAAAGTAACCGGATGGCCATAAAGAGAAGTGAAACAACTAGTTCTTGCTTCAACTGATTGCTCTCCCCCTGCAATGTCTGACCATTGTTCCTGCTCAGCCTTGCGAAACTTCCCCCTAGACATCAGGTTTCTCAAGATCCCCATCACTGTTTGTAATTTACCACACCCTCCCTTCTGCTAGCAACAGATAAGCCCCACCCTTATGACCATGCCAGTTGGTAATAGATGACCCCCACCCTTGTGACCATGCATCCCGTGACGCCCTTCCCCTCTCTAAAATAGATTACCATCTTTGACCATTTGCACGAACCTATATAATCAGGCCCCTTTGCTGCTCCCCTTGCCTAACTGCTTTCTCGGACTTGGCCTGCTTGCACCCAAGCGCTAAATCAAACAGCCTCGTGGCTGACACGAAGCCCGCCTTGGGGGTCTTTAACGAGCAACGCGCGTAACGACCCGAATCCCTCCTGCTACTCAGGCCAGCCACCACCGCAACACTCCTGGAGTTTGTTGCAGGGGCTTTCTTAAAGGTCTCCCTGCCTCCATCCTCACCGTTTCTTTTTTTATTATTATTATTTTTAACAGTTCCTTTCTTTCCCCCAACCCCATCCTCACCGTTTCTAACTCACTCTAGTCTGTTTCCTCCTCAGTGAACCTATGAATACTTTAAAAATGCGTTATCAGATTTCCCTCCATCCTTCAAAACGCGCCGTGGCGCCTAACGTCCTCACAGTGAAGGCGCAACTGCCCCCCGCGCGACTGCAGGCGCGACTACCGCTCACACACGCTCCCGACTGCTCTGGCGTCAGTTCAGCTCCAAGCCTCTGCTCAGGTTCTACCCGTCACAATCGCGCCCAACTTACACGCCGGATGTAGGAAGGGGGCCCCACCACCCACCAGCGCCCCGCTGCCCTGGACACTAGGGCCTGCGGCTGCAGCGACTCAGGCGGGCGCTCCTGATTCAGGACTTCAGGATTCCGGGCGGGCGAAAGTCTGGGGAACACAGCACCCACCTGCGCCAGGCCCATCACGGCGGCTGCCGCCATTACGTTCGTAGGCCGCGATGACCGGCCCCGGGGGCGGAGGCGGGGTCTTCGCTGGCGAGCCACTCTGCAGGGCGAACAGCGCCTCCTCCCCACCCTCCTGCTTCCGCTTCCGTCACCTCGAAACCGCGCAGCAACCCGAACCTTTTAGTCAAATACTTCCACCTGAGCCGGCAAGATTTCGGAGGCGATGAACATGCCGGAAGTCCCGCCCAGAGAGTGTCCGCCCGCAGGGAAAGCCCGTAACATTGCCGCCGGCGGCGCAGAGGCTTCTGGGCAATGTAGTTCCCATGTGCACTTGGCCGAGACGACTGCTAACTGCATTGCGCGCTGGGCAAAGGCTAAATGGTATTGTCAAGGGCGCTGGGAAATTATGCCCTGAGACTCTGACGGCAGGGCGTAGCTTCGCTCTTCTTAAAGGACCCTCATCTAGATCCTGTGAAGTCTCTAGGGATCCCTGAAATATTGAAAAGTATATTCTTACAGATGTTCCCCAAAGCCACAAAACCAGATGGACACACAACATCCAATGTCACTCTGAGTCCACTCATAGTTCACTCGGATTTCCTTCATTTTAAAAATATGTGTACTGTAGAGAAAAGTTTTGGATCGATTTTGTGAGCCTCAGTTGCGTCAGGGTTCACCAAGAATGGTTCCCAGGCAGGGCCATGGAGTGGAAAAAGAATGGTCTCCAGACAGTGGCTATGGAGGGACGCTGGAGCTCCCTGAGGCACGTGGACTAATGTAGAGCTCTTCCTCTGGTTTCCTCAGAAACAAATACCTGGGAGAACCAAGGCAGGCAAAAGAAGGTGGCCAAGGAAGGTACCTTTCCTGCCTATATAGTCACTAATGTCCAAACAAAGGAGCAATACTGTTACCAAAATGAGACTTCCTAGTCCAAAAGTTTAGATATATGTATTTCCTTTTGGGCATGTTTCTTATCTGAAAAGAAGAACCATTATAAATGCCTTTATGTACCAAAACAGGGGCTGACATAGCAAAAAGGTGGTATCTGAACCAAGAAATAAAGATTTGGAAAACTGGGATCACGTTTCTTGGTGGGGAGGTGATTCTCATTTCACCTGCAATTACAGGGACAGTGTCTGAATCGAAACCTGAGATTTATTTATGGTTAGAAAAACGAAAGAAGGGGGCAAAATGTATAGAAAAAGAAAGAAAAAAACATTTGCAAATTGTTTAAATCACTGATAATAATTCTGTAGTTACAGACACATGAAGAAATGGATCTGGAGAAACATCTGTGATAAGTGAAAACAGTTGACAGCAAAATTCGAGCAGGAGATATTCAAGTCTGAGAAGTGAGCAAATGAAGCGGAGCACACAGCTGTGCTAGAACTATGACCACAAATGGGTTTACTCTCCAAAATGTAATTTTATTTATTTATTTAATTTTGGAGACAGAATCTTGCTGTGTTGCACAGGCTGGAGAGTAGTGACATGATCATGGCTCAAACTCTTGGGCTCAAGGGATCCTCCCACCTCAACCTCCCAAAAAGTTGAGATTACAGATGTGAGCCATCATGCCACACTTCCTTTCATTCTTCAAAACACTAATATCTGGAAAGAAAACTAAAAGTTTTTAAGACTCAAGACTTGGAAGCTGAGTCAAGAACTTGCCGCCAGATGTTGCCTTCTGTAGATATGGGTGGATTCCTCTATTCTCAAGATCCTCCAAATATTCTGTTTCTTGACTGTATTAGTTAATTCACACATTGCTATAAGAAAATACCCAGGACTGGGTGATTTATAATGAAAAGAGGCTAAACTGACTCACAGTCCAATGACTGGAGAGGCCTCAAGAAACTTAAAATCACAGCAAAAGGCACCTCTTCACAGGGCAGCAGGAGACAGAATGAGTGCTGAGCAAAGAGGGAAGACCTTTATAAAACCACCAGATCTTGTGAGAACTCACTATCACGAGAACAATATGGGGGAAACTGCCCCTGTGACTCAGTTATCTCCACCTGGTCCCACCCTTGACACGTGGGGATTATTACAATTCAAGGTGAGATTTGGGTGGGAACACAGAGCTAAAGCACATCACCAAGCCTGCCAGAAAATGCCCCTCCTAACTTACATGTAAGAATGGTCACCCTATAAGCCAGGTACCAGGCCAGTTTTCCAAGAGACATTTCTAAGCATTGGCTCTATAAACTCAACCTTAGTTCATTAAAACTGGTCATCGTCTTCAAATATGACATTCTAGTCAAAGCCTTTTTCCAATTATGTCCTGTTACAAGAACAGATTCTTTTTTCAACTTAGACAAATGTTCACACTGCTGTGAAAAGAATAATATTCAGGCCAGGCATGGTCGCTCACACCTGTAATCCCAGCAGTTTGGGTGGCTGAGGCGGGCGGATCACCTGAGGTCAGGAGTTCGAGACCAGCCTGGCCAACATGGTGAAACCTGTCTCTACCAAAAATGTAAAAATTAGCTGTGTGTGGTGGCATGTGCCTGTAATCCCAGCTACCCGGAAGGCTGAGGGAGGAGAAGTGCCTGAACCTGGGAAGCAGAGATTGCAGTGAGCCAAGATTGCACCGATGCACTCCAGCCTGGATGACAGCCAGACCCTGTCTCAAAAATACATATTCAGTAGGAGTTCCAAATTTGGGAGGCATCAGGCAAGAAGGGAAAATAAATGTTTTCTTTCTGTTTACAAAAGTATAATCTACCAAATGTCATGAGTATAGATAAGTTAAGAGACTTAAGAGAATGGAAAGGATTTACTTATATCTGCAAAATAGGACACTAAATAACCACTAATGTTCCAAACAAAACCATAATTATCTTTGGTCAGGTCATTACATCGATGAAAATCATTTTTGTTCTGATGGATCTTGTGTTAGTCATTTCATGAACCCATTTTTGGAGAATTTTTGCATGTATGTTCATCAGGGACATTGGCCTGGAGTTTTTGTTTACACTTACTATTAAAGAAAACATCTTTGAAAAATTTAGTAATATTTAGCACTGATAACATATTTTTAAAAATTTTTATATTTTGTAAAATATTAATCAGCTATATGAAAATCCCATATACTTCAGAAAATTATTCTAAAGAAACTATGCATTAAATTACATCTCTGGCTTTAACAGTAAAATAACCCGTTAATGTGCATAAGAATGCATGCAACAAGAATGATCATAAATTGCAACAGAAGACTGAGAGGGAAACCATGGAGCTTCCTAAGACTGTTTACCAATTTTGTGTAAAACAGCCACTATGAAAGATAAAGTATCCCCTTGTATCAGTAATTTTATGTGTAAGAAAAATTTGCAAGAGCAGGACAAAACTTTACGTACCCAAACAAGAACATGTACATTTTAATTAGGAGTTAGGTCAGCTATATAACTGACTTAATCCATTAAGCTGTTTAAGTTATACTCAAACCTTGTCACTCAAGTATTACTATGTGTGTTACCTATGTGCTTGATATTATTTGCAGCCACTACATCAATATGGCACAAATAGGATGGTGTGCTACTGACAACTCTGCACATCTCCATGTTCAGTGACAAAATATTGATAATTTGAAATTGGCCATGGTGGGATTCCTAGTATCAAGGGAATGGCAAACACTATAAACTAGGGCTGCATTTCTGCCATTATTAAAATTTTACACTTAGAAAAGTGATGAAAAATAATATATGCTGATGAAACATAAAAGTATATACTAAAGGCAGCCAAGTTGTACAACAAGATTTAAAAAAAATTAGAAAATATGTTCTTAGTATGCAAAAGCAAAAATGTCATTCATGTTACTGAATGAAAAAATTCCAACATATATTTGTTGTTCCACTGTCTATTGTTACTGAAAGAAAATGAACCAAAACTCGTAATGTGTTAGACAGGCGAAACAGGCAATTTACTGAAAATATACAGGTGGCAAATTTAAAAGTAAAAAAAATTGGTTGGCCAGGCATTGTGGCTCACACCTGTAATCCCAGCACTTTGTGAGACTGAGGCAGACAAATCACAAGGTCAGGGTATCGAGACCATCCTGACCAACATGATGAAGCCCTGTCTCTATTAAAAACACAAAAATTTGCTGAGCGTGGTGGTGTGCACCTGTAGTCCCAGCTACTCAGGAGGCTGAGGCAGGAGAATGGCTTGAACCCAAGAGGCGGAAGTTGCAGTGAGCCAAGATCACACCACTGCACTCCAGCCTGGTGACAGAGTGAGACTCTCTCACACACACAAAAAAAGATCTTCCACCAAGATGGCCAGATGGCCAAATAGGAACAGCTCCCATGCACAGTTCCCAGCAAGAGTGATGCAGAAGGCGAGTGATCTCCGACTTTCCAACTGAGGTACCAGGTTCCCAAGCTCATCTCAATGAGACTGGCTGGACAGTGGGTGTAGCCCAAGGAGGGCAAACCGAGGAAG
The DNA here is from genome assembly GCA_004027715.1 of Plecturocebus donacophilus. Classification (NCBI taxonomy): domain Eukaryota; kingdom Metazoa; phylum Chordata; class Mammalia; order Primates; family Pitheciidae; genus Plecturocebus; species Plecturocebus donacophilus. Next base: position 3,735 of record PVKP010032324.1, on the reverse strand, counting down.
GGTGGGGTGTTGCCTCACCGAGGAAGGACAAGAGACCGGAGAACTCCCCCTCCTACCCAAGGGAGGCCATCAGGGACTTTTCCAGGCACTCGGGCACTCCAGCTCAGATACTCTGTTTTTCCCACGGTCTTTACAGCCCAGAGACCAGGAGATTCCTGCTGGTGCCAACACCAGCGCTGAGAGTTTCCAGCAGAAAACATGAACAGCTGTTTTAGCCGGCGCCTGGAACACCTGCAAGACAGAACCACCCATTCCCCTGAAAAAAAGAGGGGCTGAGGGCCAGATACAGTTGCTCACACCTGTAATCCTGGCACTTTGGGAGGCCGAGGTGGGCAGATTACAAGGTCAGGACATCGAGATCATCCTGGCCAACATGGTGAAACCCCATCTCTACTAAAAATACAAAAAAATTAGCTGGGCATGGTGGCGCATGCTTGTAGTGCCAGCTACTTGGCAGGCTGCGGCAGGAGAACCGCTTGAACCCAGGAGGTGGAGACTTTGGTGAGCCGAGATCGCACCACTGCACCACAGTCTGGGGGACAGTGCAAGACTCTGTCTCAAAAACAAAAGGAGGTGGGGGGGCTGAAGGCAGGGAGCCAAGGCATCTGGCTCGGGGGTCCCACCCCCACAAAGACCAGTAAACTGAGTCCCGCTGGCTTGAGATGTTCGCAGCCAGCACAGCAGTTTGAACTCAACCCAGGACGGTCAAGCTCAGTGTGGGCGGCGGGGGTGTGGCATCCACTATTACTGAGGCAGCTCTAACCTTGCCTGTGTAAGCAAAATTGCAAGGACGTTAACACAGCAGCTGGGCAGAGCCCGCAGCAGCTCAGCAAGGCCACTGCAGGGAGACTGTGACTAGACTCCCTACTTGCTGGTCAGGGCATATCTGAAAAAAGGCAGCAGCCTGTCAGGGACTTATAAAAAAAAGCCCCACCTTCCCGGGTCAGAGTACCTGGGAAAAGGGGTGGTTATGAGTCCCACTTCAGCAGACTTAAACATCCCTGCCCAGTAGCTCTGAAGGGAGCAACGGAGCTCCAAGCAGATGAGCTCTGAAAAGCGACAGAATGCCTCCTCAAGTGGCTCCCTGACCCCCGTATATCCTAAGAGCCACTTCATACAGGAGAGGTCTGGCTGACATCTGGCAGGTACTCTTCTGGGACGAAGCTACCAAAGGAAGGAACAGGCAGCAATATCTGCTGTTCTACAGCCCCCACAGGTGATTCCCAGGCAAGCGGGGTCTGGAGTGGACCTCCAGCAGTCCTGCAGCAGAGGGGCCTGACTGTTACAAGGAAAACTATAACACAGAAAGAAATAGCTTCAACATCAACAGAAAGGATGTCTACTCAGAGACCCCATCCAAAAGTCACCATCTTCAAACACCAAAGGTAGATAAATCAACGAAGATGGGAAGAAACCAGCACAAAAAGGCTGAAACCACCAAAACCCAGAACGCCTCTTCTCCAAGGGATCACAACTCCTCACCAGCAAGGGAACAAAACTGGATGGAGAATGAGTTTGACGAATTGACAGAAGCAGGCTTCAGAAGGTGATGGAAAATAAACTTCTCTGAGCCAAAGGAGCATGTTCTAACCCAATGCAAAGAAACTAAAAACCTTGAAAAAAGGTTAGATGAAATGCTAACTAGAATAACCAGCTTAGAGAACAACATAAATGACTTGAAGGAGCTGAAAAGCACAGCATGAGAACTTACTGAAGCATACACAGGTTTCAATAGCTCAATCCATCAAGCAGAAGAAAGGATATCAAAGATTGAAGATGAACTCAATGAAATAAAACGAGAAGGCAAGATTAGAGAAAACAGAGTGAAAAGAAATGAACAAAGCCTCCAGGGAATATAGGATTATGTGAAAAGACCTAATCTATGTTTGATTGTGTACCTGAAAGTGACGGAAGAATGAAACTAAGTTGGAAAACATTCTTCAGAATATTATCCAGGAGAACTTTCCCAATCTATGAAGGCAGGCCAACATTCAAATCCAGGAAATACAGAGAATACCACAAAGATATTCCTCAAGAAGAGCAACCCCAAGGCACGTAATCGTTAGATTCACCAGCGTTGAAATGAAGGAGAAAATGCTAAGGGCATCCAGAGAGAAAGGTCAAGTTACCCACAAAGGGAAGCCCCTCAGACTCAGAGTGGATCTCTTGGCAGAAACCCTACATGACAGAAGAGACTGGGGGCCAATATTCAATATCCTTAAAGAAAAGAACTTTCAACTCAGAATTTCATATTCAGCCAAACTAAGCTTCATAAGTGAAAGAGAAATAAAATCCTTTACAGACAAGCAACTGCTGAGAGATTTCATCACCACGAGGCCTGTCTTACAAGAGCTCCGGAAGGAAGCATTAAAAATGGAAAGTAACAACACAACGAGTACCAGACATTGCAAAAACATACCAAATGTTAAAGACCATCAACACAATGAAGAAACTGCATCAACTAACAGGCAAAACAACCAGTTAGTATCAAAATGGCAGAATCAAATTCACACATAACTATATATATATATATTTTTTTTTTTTAACATAAAGATGGGGTTTCACCGTGATGGCTAGGCTGGTCTTGAACTCCTGACCTCAGGTGATCCACCCACCTCAGCCTCCCAAACTGCTAAGATTACAGGCATGAGCCACCATGCCTGGCCCACACATAACAATATTAACCTTAAATGTAAATGGGCTAAATGCCCCAATCAAAAGACAAAGACTGGCAAATTGGATAGAATCAAGACCCACTGATGTGCTGTATTCAGGAGACCCATCTCATGTGCAGACATACATAGGCTCAAAATAAAGGGATGGAGAAAGATTTACCAGGTGAATGGACAGCAAAAAAAAGTAGGGGTTGCAATCGTAGTCTCAGATAAAACAAGATGTTAAACCAACAAAGATCAAAAGAGACAAGGGAAGAAGGGCATTACATAATGGTAAAGGGATCAATGCAACAAGAAGAGCTAACTATTTTAAATATGTATGCACCCAATTCAGGAGCACCCAGATACATAAAGCAAGTTCTCAATGACCTACAAAGAGACTTACACTCCCACAGAGTAATAGTGGGAGACTTTAACATTGCACTGTCAATATTAGACCGATCAACAAGACAGAAAATTAACAAGGATATCCAGGACTTTAACTCAGATCTGGTCCAAGTGGACCTAATAGACATCTGCAGAACTCTCCACCCCAAATCCACAGAATATACATTCTTCTGAGCACCACGTCACATTTGCTCTAAAATTGACCACATAATTGGAAGTAAATCACTTCTCAGCAAATGCAAAAGAACAGAAATCATAATTGTCTGTCAGACCACAGGGCAAAATAGAACTCGGGATTAAGAAACTCACTCAAAACCGCACAACTACATAGAAACTGAACAACCTGCTTCTGAATGACTACTGGATAAATAATGAAATGAAGGCTGAAATAAAGCTGTTTTTTGAAACCAATGAGAACAAAGACAAGACATACCAGAACCTCTGAGACACATTTAAAGCAGTGTCTAGAGGGAGATTTATAGCACTAAATGCCCACATGAGAAGCGAGGAAAGATTTAAAATTGACACCATATTGTCACAATTAAAAGAACTAGAGGAGCAGTCGGGCGCGGTGGCTCATGCCTGTAATCCCAGCACTTTGGGAGGCCAAGGCAGGTGGATCATGAGGTCAGGAGATTGAGACAATCCTGGCCATGGTGAAACCCTGTCTCGA
>PVKP010032323.1:0-25982 GCA_004027715.1 Plecturocebus donacophilus | reverse complement strand
TATTGGCATAAAAGAGGTTTTTAATACCCATTTTTAGACTGTATTCTAGCCTGGACAATAAAACAAGAATCCCGTTCTCTCTCCCTCTTTCTCTTCTTCTTTCTTTCTCTCTTTCATTCTTTTTTTTCTTTCTTTCTTTTGCTGTTTCTTTCTCTCTCCTTTTCTAAAATCTCTTCTTCTTTCTTTCTCTCTTTTATTCTTTAAAAAAAAAAAAGAATTACATTTAACAAAGAAGTTCATGACATGTACACTGTAAACTACATAACACTTACACAAAATTAAAGAAGATCTACATAGTTAATTCCATGTTGATGCATCAAATTTTATATTCTGAAATTAAAAATTCAAAATTCGTATAGTTTAAACTTAAAGCTGTTGGAACTTTAATTTTTTCTGAGCCTTGAAAGAATGTGGCTATGCTACCTAAAGTAATATGCATTCAGCTGCAACTTTGTCTTTTTCTGTAAATAATTAAAACTTAAGGAGACCAGAGATAAGACCTCCCAAGATCACTACCCCTCCGAATGGAGTACTAATCTTCCTTGGAATGTAGCAATCGACCTACAACCAACCAAATCTGTGACCTATGCTCCTGGTCTTGTATGGGAAATGTAATCCTGCTGAAACTTTTCCTTCTCTGCCTATAAAAGTGAAATCTTCACTTCTCCATTTTGGAAACACAGACCTCGTTCATTTAGAGTCAGTGTTTTCTCTAGGTGGCTGTCTTCAAACTTTGCCCTCCAGTAAAGTCTATGCAGTCATAGCCTCTGAACCCCATTATTTGAAGTTGACAATATATTTAAGGTGGTAAAACGCACCAAAACTGATATACAGATTTAAAATAATTCCTATCAACAGCCAAGCTGCCTTTTCATAGAAATAAAAAAGCTGATCCTAAATTCATATGAAATTACAAGGGGTTCAGAACAGCCAGAGTCTTGAAATAAAAGAAAAGTTGGAGACTTAAACTGTCTGGTATTGGCATATAGTTGAACATTAATCAATGGAAGGAAATGAATGGAATTTGAAGTTCAGGAAAAAAATCTCTTACAGTTAGGCTCAACTGATTTGCATAGAATGCCAAGTCAATTCCATGGGAAAAGAGTAGTCTTTTCATCCAACAGTACAAGAGCAACTAGTATCCACTTGTAAAACAATGAAATTGAATATATACCTCACAAATTATATGCAGATTAACTCAGAATTGACTGAATACCTAATCCTAATAGCTAGACTAAAAATTGTTAAGATAAAACATGGGAGTAAATATCCATTTCCTAGGATTAGGCAATGTTATTTTTTATCTGTGACACCAAAAGCAAAAATGATAAAAAATAAATAAATAAGTTGGATTTTATCCAAAATTAAAAATGTTTATGTTCTAAAGATTATCATTAAGAAATTGAAGAGAAAAACTAAATATCAAGAGAAAATATTTACAAATTAGGTGTCTAATTAGGACTATTTACCCAGAATATATAAGAAACTTATAACTCAACAATTAAAGAGAAATAATCCATTTTAAAATGGGCTATTGACTTGAATACATACTTACCCAGAAAAAGATAAATAAGCGATCAACAAATACTTGAAAAGATGCTGGACATGTTTAGTCCTTAAGAAAATGCAAATCAAAAGCTCAATGAGATACTATCTTATCCCCACTAGTAATTTACAAGCTGTAATTTACAAAGCTGACAATTATTGGTGAGGCTGTAGAGAAATTGGAACCCTCAAATATTGCTGATGGGATTGAAAAATGGTTTAGCCACTTTGAAGAATACTTGGAAGTTTCTAAAAATGTTAAACATGTATTTACTATATATCTAAGCAATCCTAACCCTAAATATTTACCCAAGCAAATTGAAAATATATTCACACAAAAAAATATTTATGGGAATGTACTGCAACATCACACATAATAAGCAAAAAGTGAAAACAACTTAAATGTTCATGAACTGATGAATATATAAATAAAATATGATAAATCCACAAAATAAAACATTATTTACAAATAAGAATGAATGGAATATTGACATACTATAACGTGAGTGAATCTTGAATATATTATGTTTAAACAAAAGAAGTCAGAAACAGAGGAACAAGTACTATACGATTTAATTTATACACTCAGAATAAATTTATAAATATATAATAAATTTATAAATAAATATTTATAAATATAGCATGTAGATTAGTGATTACTAGCTTGAAGGAAGTGGGGAATGAGGTGTGACTGTTAATGGATACTGGATTTATGTGGAGGATGATGGAATATTTTAAAATTAGGTAGTGTTATTTATTTACTTATTTATATAAGTAAAACATCTCAGTTCTGTCCCCCAGGCTGGAGTGCAGCGCTACAATCATAGCTCTCTGCAGCCTTGAACTCCTGGCCTCAAGTGATCCTCCTACCTCAGCCTTTCAAGTAGCTGGAACTACAGGCATGCACCACCACACCTGGCTCATTTTTTAATTTTAATTTTTGTAGAGGTGGGGGTTTACGCCAGCTTCGTTGTCCATGCTGGTCTCAAACTCCTGGCCTCAAGCAATTCTGAGTCTCTGGAATTACAGACATGAGCTACTCGCATGGCCCATATAGTTTTATAACCACCACCATCCTTCCCTGTTGTCCACTTTAAAAGTGAATTTTATGTTGTGTGAATTATATATTGTATGTCAATAAAGCCTTGTTAAACTAAATTTGGCCTGAGAAAGCCTCTATATTCATATACTTGAGTTCTCATGTAAGGGATGGCAACCAATCTTACGGTGTAAGGAAACCATAAAACACTTTGGAGCATGCATCTGTAGCTGCTGAGTCTCAGTCAATCACAACAGCAGTGCTTCCATGGATCACAAGTGCCAACTCTTCAAACCATGTTCACATAAGGCAAATACAGAGGTACACCCAGTCCATCGGCTTCGGTACCTCTTCCTTTTCCAGTATGCCTTTCCTTTTTCTATCCGTAACTGTTATCTGACCGGATGGCAGCCCGGGAATGTCTCCGAATCTGTTCTTGCCTTGGGGGCAGCCTGACTGACAAATCATTTTCTGTGCAGTTAAACTCTGTTCATTCTCATTTGTCTAGAGATTTTCTTTTAACATATTTTACTTTAAATGAAGTGAGAACCATATCATTGACATGCAGAAGTGTTCATATTTTCACTTTACTTACTTTATGAGCTTATTAGCTGTTCTGATGTCTGTTATCCAACATCCATTTAGCATACATTTATTGGATTATAATCAGTAAGAAGCCATCTCCTATATAAAGGTGTGCATATTTACCAGCAGCTATATTTTAAAAATGACAGAGCATTATGCTTGTGTCACCACGTCACCACCCTAAAGAGCAGTATAGTTTCAATCAGCCATGTTTTAAGATTTAAATCCCACTAAGGGATAAGCAGGCTGATGAGGACAGTCCTGCCTACCTCATGAAGCTCCAGACTTCTACTTTTGGTATGTTTAGATGACATAAATTCCACACCTAAGCTTACTAACTTTGTTTTTTGACTGGAGCAAATTTAATATTAGGTCCAAGAAAAAAGCCCTTGGGAGTTATGGTGCATGCTTCCATCCCATGGAAATTAATGAAGTGACTCCTGACATATATCTTGGTTCTAACTTTTAGGCAGAGAGATCTGGACACAAACGCAATGAGACTCAGCAATGCTATTCCACAATATTCTCAGAAAAAGTTTGAACTAACACTTGCTCAAAAGTCAGAATGCTCACCTCAGCGGCTTGCAAAATAAAGCAAGCATACTAAAATTCTGTGCAAAAAAGGGCTACTTGAAGAATCCAAAGGACCTTAGAATGCAATCAGGAATCGCATTTAGAAGCAAGTAACCCGTCACATCCGAGTATTGTTGTTTATTTAATAATGAAGTCCAGATGTTATTTCAGAACCAAAAGAACCTTGGCTGGATGCCACAGGGTAATTCAGTTTGTGCAGGAATACACATGGGTGCCGTGAATGTAGAAAACAATGGTGATTCCGAAAATGGCACACCTATCAACAATTTTATATGCTCTCATTGAATGGCTAGTATGTATGCTTCAGATATGGAATGTAAACTAAGTGATACCTGGTGGCTGTTCTCAAGGAGCTCAGAGTCAGGCAGAGTTTGGGTGTAACTACATAAGCAAAGCATAAGAAGGTAAATGCTACAACCGAGCGAACACAGAGAGCCGAGAAAATCATAGGCATCAACATTTAGTGCTTGCTGGGGTTTTAGGGAGAGGTACTAGAAAAAGAAATATTAAATGTGAGTTTCAGAAATGAGTTGACGGGGAAGGGAAGGGCGTTATCATGAGAGGATAGCGAAGACAAACAGATGGAAGTGAGATGGATTCATGAAAAAAAACAAGTAATAATGTATATGATGGCTGCCCAACAGTGACTTTTGCAACTTGAAGGCAGGTTACAAAGAACATTACACTATGCTAAGAATTATTTTATTTATTTTTGAAAGAAATGAACGGCCATCTGTATATTTTTAACTATGGAAAATTACAAACGTAAAAATAGAGAAAAATATGCTATATACTTATTACATAGCTTAAAACATTATCAACTCATGGTTAATCTTGTTTTATCAGTACAGAACAACACCCACACATACATTTTATTCATATCCAAGATTATTTAGAAGCAAAGAAAAACAATTTTATTCATAAATATTTCAACATATACCCCTACAGGATAAGGGCTCTGGGAAAACATAAAACTTCTGTTATCACATCTGAAACAATAAAAATACATTTTAATATTAATAACCATCCAACTGGTGTGTTTAATCGTCTTTTAATTTTTTAATTATTTGAAACAGAGTCTCTCTTTCTGTCACCTAGGCTGGAGTTCAGTAATGCCATCTCGGCTCACTGCGACCTCCGTCTCCTCGGTTCAAGCAATCCTTGTGCCTCAGCCTGCTGAGTAGCTGGGATTACAGGCATGCACCACCACACTGCATATTTTTGTATTTTTAGTAGGGATGGGGTTTCGTGATGTTGCCCAGGCTTGTCTCAAATTCATGGCCTCAAATGATCCACCTGCCGTGGCCTCCCAAAGTGCTAGGATTATAGGCATAAGCTATCATGCCCATCCAATTGTCTTATAATTTATGGCTATTTTTGGAATCAGTATCATAATAATGCTCAGATATTGAAGTGACTGAATGTGACACTTAACTCTCTTTTAATCTAAATGTGCCCCGCACCTCTATATTTTTCTTGTAATTTTATTTGTTGACAAAACTAGGTCCTTTGTCTTGTAAACTCTTGTGGGAAAATTGCTAATTGCACTACTGTGGTATTCTTTAATATGTTCCTGTATTCCCTGAATTTTCTGTAAATTGGTAGTGTGAACTAAACATTTAGTCTGAAACAAAGTTTCCTAAACATACTTCTTGGATGGTGCCGTATGGTTCCTTTTATCAGGAGGCACAAATTTCAGTTATCTTTCTTTTGCAAAGGCTGATGTTTATAACCCTGTTCCACAGTTTCATTAGGTGTCATAAAATAGTAATAATCTGATTATTTTTCACTGATACATTCTTCATTTATTATTTTAGACACGTCTACCAAAAAAAACTCACTACTTTTGATTATTCCGTGATCAAGTTCATAAAGTAAAGACAAGCTAAATGCTTGATTTATTTTTTTAGCCTTTTTTTTTTTTTGCCAGTTTTCAAACAAATGATTGGATTCCATATTGTCCTAACAAGGTGACCAAAAAGGTCACTTATTGTATCTTGTATATTTTTAAAAACTAAAGGAGTCAAACATATTTGTGAATTCAGTCCACTGTGGTTATGATACTTGCTGGTGCTCAAATTTTTACTGTTTGTGGCCAGTGAAAGCCTCTGTGGGTTTTTTTCACAGCACTTTTTATGGGAAGATAAAATACACATAGAACAGGCAATACTAGTCTATAGCTCACTGAATTTTCACAAACTAGAATGGTCAGCTCATGGAACAGGACGTTACCTGCACACTAGAAGCTAACCTATAATCATTGCTAAATATGGACACTGTAGGGAGGGTGGCTGGGAATAAGACTTCTGGCCATTTCACTGAACAATTTTTTGTTTTGAAGTGGAGTCTTACTCTATCGCCCAGGCTGGAGTGCAGCAGTGTGATCTCAGCTCACTGCAACATCTGCCTCCCAGGTTCAAGTGATTCTCCTGCCTCAGTCTCCCAAGTAGCGGGGACTTCAGGCACCCACCACCAGGCCCAGCTAAATTGTGTATTTGTAGTAGAGACAACATTTCACCGTGTTGGCAAGGCTGATCTCGAGCTTCTGACCTCAAGTGATCTACCCACCTTGGCCTCCCAAAGGGCTGGGATTACAGGCGTAAGCCACAGTGCCCAGCCAACAATTTCTATTCATTACAGAGGGGGGTGTCAGTGCATTTTATGTTTCTGTAACAGAATACGGCAGACTAGGTAATTTATAATGAACAGAATATGTATTTGGCTCATATTTCTCGAGTCTAGGAAGTCTAAGAGCCCAGGACCAGCATCACCCATGGCAGAAGTGGCAGAAGGTAGGAGGGCAAGACAGTGTACAAGCAAGAGACCAGAGGGGCCAAACTCTCTTTTGTAAGAAGCCCACTCTCACAATAACGCTCATCGCCCTCATGAGCTAGTCTTCTCTTACTAGGACCGCTTCCTTTCCCAGTTGCTCTGAGGATTAAGTTTTCAACACATAATCTTTAAGGGTTTAAACCATAGCAGGAGGTAAACAAATAGCCTCTTGTGAACAACTTAGTTACAACTCACTTGATACAAATGAAAGTCCAGGGTCTTCCTTCCATCAGAACAATCTAATATTGGAATGTGTCTACAGATTCCTGAAGGAATTCTAGGATTTGGATCAATGTTTGCAGATGATGAGCACTTATTTAAGGAGGAAGATCTTTCCTAAACTGTAGGTTATAAGGAGGAAGTGCTTTCTTAAATTGTAGGTTGTAAGGAGAGCTCTCCCTTCTTGACAAAACTTCAGTTCTGATATTGAGTTGTAGCTTTGTATTACATTCCAATTGTGGTTTGCCAGCCTAAGGTGTTTCAGGGAATGAGTTGAGCCTACATTAATATAGTCTGCTTAAGGAGTTTGCAAACAGGAATGTAAATTGTGGTTGAAAGTGGAAAATTAGTATTTATTAAATACTATTATGTCAGGTATAGTCCTTGGTTCTTTATCTAAGTATCACAACCGACCTTTACCAGAATTCCTCAGGCAAGTGTAAATAGAAAGGCTGAGGTTTTGAAAACAAACATGAAGTGGCTAATTCAAGGGCAAAAACACTGGCAAGTAATTGACCCTGGAACTGAAATCCTTTCTACCATAGCCACATTTCTGTTAGAATACACCAGCGTTCCTCTTCACCCTCAGGCTAAATGCGGAAAGACTACATTAATAGACTCTTAAAACAGGCTGGAAACTTACCAGCAACTGTTCTGACACCTTACTGAAAAAAATCAGTAAGTGCCCACAAGAGTCAATTCTATTAAACAGATAATCATATACCCTCTCAAGTTATCAATTCTTGTCTCTATACATAATAACTGAAGATTAGGGAAAAGTCTAAGACAGATTCCGTACAAGTCTTTGTGCAAGGCCTTGTACTCTGCTCTCAGTATCCTACAGGTTATTCACGCCAAGGAGCTGCGGGCTCATATCCTTATAATTGGTGTCACAGAACCAGTGTCAAGACAGGTCCAGAAAGATGACGTTCTCTTGTGGCATGAAACATGAACCTGCTGGAAAGATGATTCTCCCAGGGTTACTCGGCAAAAGACAGAATCTTTGGAAGCATGTTCTCTTGGATAATATGGTTTTGAATTTTTATTTTACCACCTGGAATGTCATTAAGACTACACAGGAAAATAAGTAACAATTCCTGTTCATTTTTGTTGTGAGGCTCATATTGCTTCCATCCTCTGTAGTATCCAAAGATAACTGTCAGGAGATGTACACTGGTGGTTGTAATAGCTGACAGAGAAGGCAGACACGCTTACTATGTAAGCTCAAGATGACTGTGGTGCCCTGTTATCTGTGACATTGGTTTGTTACTGTATTTTGCATCCCACGGTGATTTCGCCAGTAATGCTTTTCACAGCAGTAAAGCACTGTTTTGTTGAAGATTTCATCATACATTGATGCTTTGATTGTTATCAATAACATATCGCTTTTAATAATCAAGACTAAGAGATTTGTCAGAAGCAAAATTTTGAACTGAAGGTTCTGTTTCATCAGGCTGATTCACACGTTCTTATTTAGTGAAATCAGAATGCCACGGGGAAGCCCTTTGAAGCAGGTGATGGAAACAGAGCTTTCCTCTCAGTTTTAACATTTGAGAAGAATCTCACGCAGAATACACAGCAGCCTAAACGCAGCACAGGCAGGCAGCCCACTGTCTACAAAGAGCAGCTGCTGCAGCGTCTCACGTTCTCCAGGGACGGCAGCTAATGCCTCGGGTAGTCCTTCTCTTCTCTTGTAATTTGGTAACTGAAAATCAATTCATCCACGAGGAAATGGAATTGATGGAACATTATCTTTTAGATGCAAATGATCTTGTTTTCATCCTTTAAAGAGAATCTCTGTCATCATCGTACATCCTTGCAGAGTATGTTCAAAGTGAGAGATAGTACCAGGTAATCTAGGCAATTTGTCCTTGGATTATCACATGTTTCACAGAAAGTGCGGCAGTACAAAATATCCACTTGATTTGATTGCATGACACAGAGCTTGACAACTTTATTTTTCACGTATTCCTGAAAGAAACCTAGAATTTGGGCAGTTGAAAAGAAAAATATATTAACTCACTGACCTCTATCTCTTCCCTGGTGCCATGTAAATGTTCAAACAAATCAAAAAGTGAAAATAAATTATCTTCTTCCTTCACTATCAAAACTTACACTCAGGAAAGATTTGTAGATTGATAGAGAGGTGTGAGTGACTGATAATTATATTACACCTTCTGGTGTTGCGTGACATAATTTTAATCTAATATTTTATATATATACATATATAATATATCCTAAACAATTTTGGGAAAAGCTTGTCTCCAGTTAAGGATGTATGTTAATAATTGGCTGCCTGTTTTGTCCACTTAAAAATAAAAGGTACATTCACATTCCTAACATCTTGGTATTGGTCTGTACGGAGTAACCTCTCCAAATGCTCTCGACTTTTGCATTGAATTTATCGTTCCTTTTTCACCTTGGGTTAACCTTGTGAGAATACAGATCACCCTCTATTGATTTATGTGCACACAATCATACGTTGTCTTTCGTATGCCTTCAGGGTCTGATGGAGACTTGTAGATAATAGAATCCAGAGACTGTCAGATTTTCAACTAATGCTATTTATGTTATCTCTGGTATATAAAAATCCTTAACAACAATTTTAATTCTACAAAATGTTAGTTCTTAGTGTGTCATTGATTTTGGTCACTTGGTAAAATAATCATATTGAATAATTGTCTCAAATCAAAACACAGATATTCGGTTCTTGGTCTTATTGTTTTAGTTATTTCTGTCATTCCGAAATAAGTGATTGATATTGACTTACTAGCATCCATTTAACAAGCCTCAGATTTAAATCATCTAAATTTATAGGATTATAAGACAGCCACTGTGGAATAGAGTTGTTTCTTTGTCATGTAATTGGGATGAAATATTTTAATATTGGAGACATAGAGAAAGGTGTACACCTTCACCTTACTTGTTACTCCATATCACTCAAGTGACTTTAGAAAGGTTTTGATCATTTTGAAATTGAAACAATAATTGGCCCTTTGCACCTGTGACGTCTCTTTTTAAAATGCACTTTCCTCCTTTGCATGACCAGATATTTTTCTTTGTCCTTCTGGTTTCAGCTAAAATATCATTCTCTCCCCTAATACAGTCACTTTTCCTTTTATTTTTCTGTTTTTAATTTCTTTATGTCAACGTATTCTGTCTGAATGTATCTTGTTACGTTTGTTTTATTGTGTCTTGACTGCTTAGCCCTGTTAGAATGTGCGCTGTCTGAGAACAGGTCCCTGTCTACTCGTTGCTGTTAGCACACAGTGTAGACGAGAATTGGGCGCACAGTTGGTGCTCAATAAATATAGATGGAGGGATATGGGGCTCCTATTAGCCTTATCCTCATAGATTTTTAAAAATTAATAAACTTTATTTTTAGAGAAGTTTTAGGTTTACAGAAAATCTAGCAGCAAGTACAGTTTCCATATACTCTTTCTCCCCTACCTCAGAGGCCCTATTGTTAACATTTGCAATGATGTGGCACGTTTTTGCAATTGGTGAACTAGTACTCTTAAATAATTTTTAAGTAAAGTCCATAGTTTACCTTAGGGTTGACTCTCTGGGTTGTAGGTTCTATAGGTTTGGCTAAATGCATAGTGTCAACATCCACCATTATGCTCTCTCACAGGTTAGTTTCACTGCTTTTCAGAGTCCCTGTACTTCTATTCATCTCTCCTTCCCCCCAGACCTAGCACCCACTGATCTTTTTACTGTCTCCACAGTTTTACATTTTCCAGAATGTCATATAGTTGGAATCATACAGTAGGGAGCCTTTTCAGAGGGCTTCTGTCACTTAGCAAGTGCATGTAAAAGTCTTTTTTCTGACTTGATAACACAAAACAATCTTTCTATTATTGAATAATATTCAATTTTTGGATATACCGCAGTTTGCTGAGCTCTTCGCCTATTGAAGAGCATTGTGACTGCTTTTTATTAATAATTATTAAATGATTATTTGGTTCATAATTTTGACAAGTATGAACAATGCTGCTGTAAATAGTTTGTGCAGGTTTTTGAGTGGACATACATTTTCATTTACGTAAATATCTAAGAGTGTGATTACTGGATTGTATGGCAAAACTATGCTTAGCTTTCTTAGAAACTGCTGGGTTGTCTTCCAGAGGCACCATTCCACTCTGCATTTTCACCAGCAATAAATGATAGCTCCTGGAGTGGCATTCCCACCAGCATTTAGTTTTGTCAGTGTTCTGGACTGTGGTCATCCTAATAGGTGTGTAATAGTATCCCATTACTCTGTGTGTGTGTGTGTGTGTGTGTTTGTGCACTGGTACAGTCTTGGCTCACCACAACCTCTGCCTTCCTGGTTCAAGCAATTCTCCTGCCTCAGCCTCCCGAGGAGCTGAGATTACAGGCACATGCCACCATGTCCAGCTAATTTTTGTATTTTTAGCAGAGATGGGGTTTTACCATATTGGTCAGGCCAGTCCCTAACTCCTGATCTTAGGTGATTGACCTCTCTCGGCCTCCCAAAGTGCTGGGATTTCAGGCCTGAGCCACCATGCACATCCTCCCATTGCTTTTTAAATTTGCAATTCCCTAATGACATATAATATTGTACATGTTTTCATACTCTTATTAACCATCTGTATATCTTCTATGGTGAAATATCTGTTCAAATTTTTGGTCTGCTTTTTAATTGCTATTTTTTTGTTATTGTTTTACTGTTTGGTTTTTAAGAGATATTTATATATTTTAGATACAATGCCTCTGTTGTTCATGTGTTTTGCTAATATTCTATCACAGTCTGTGGCTTATCATTTTACTCTCTTAACAGTGACTTTTGCAAAGCAGAAGTTTTTTATTTTAATGAGGTCAATGTTAGTGCTGTTTCTTTCACAGATTGTGCTTTTGGTGTTGTATTTAAAAATTCATTACCAGACAAAATGTCTTTTAGACTGTCTCCTATTTAATCTTCTAGGAGTTTTTAGTTTTACATTTTGTCTAGATTTATTTATTTTGCATGTGGATGTTGGATGTTGACTTGTTTTAGTACCATTTGTTGAAGGACTAGTGTTTCTCCATTGAATTGTTACTGCTCCTTTGTCAAAGATCAGTTGATTATGTGATATTTATGTGGAAATGTTTCCAGGCTTTCTGTTTTGTTCTCTGTTTATCTCTGTCTATTGCTTGACTAAAACTACTCTGTCTTGATTACTGAGGCTTTATGCTAACACTTAAAGTTGGCTGGTGTCTGTTCTCTCACCTTATTTTTCTCCTTTAATACTATGTTGCGTATTCTGTGTCTTTTGTCTCTCCATAATAAACTGTAGAGTCCATTTGTAAATATCCACAAAGTAAAGTGAAGAATTTTTATTGAGATTCCATTGAATCTACATTAGGTTGGGTAGAATTGATAATTTAAAAATATTGAGTTTTCCCAATCACAAACATGGAATATTTTTCCTTTCTTTGGGTAATCTTTGTTTTTAAATTTTTTTCCAATATAGATCTTGTTCACAATCTGTTAAAGTTATACAAAAATGTAACCAATGTTTTTAGAGTTTCATTTTTAATGTTAATGGTTAGGAATTAATCAATTTTATTAATCTGTCCAAATAATCAGCTTTTAGTTTTGCTGATTATCTTCATTATTTTCATCTTTATTGATTTCTGCTCCAATTTCAGTTATTCCTTTCCTTATGCATACGTTGAATTTAATTTGCTCTTCCTTCTCTAGTTTCCTTGGATGGAGACTGCTGTGGCTTGACTGTGTCCTCCAAAAACTCATGTGTTGGAAAAAATCCCCAATGCGATAGAGTTGGGGGGGTGGCCCTAATGGGGGCGTGTAGGCTTAACTTGGGTTATGATGGGTTGGAGGCTGAAAATTTCATCTCTCATCCTCTCTCTCTTTCCTTTGCTCAATCTCTGTCCTTCTGCCATGGGGCAGCACAACACAAAGGGCCTTGCTGTGCTAGATATTAGACTTTAATATTAGACTTTTCTAGATATTAGACTTTCTAGGCTTCAGAGCTGTTAGAAATAAATTCCTTTTCTCTGTAAGTTATCCAGTCTCTGATATCTTGTTATAGCAGCACAAAATAAACTGAGACAGAAAGCTGGTACTGAGAGTAGTGTTTTTGCTGTAACAAATACCTGACAATGAGGAAGCAGCTTTGGAACTGGGTCATGAGTCAAGCCTGAAACGGTTTTGAAGTCAATGCTAGAAAAAACCTGTTTTCCCATGATCAGAGCATTAAGGGTAATTGAAGGCTCAGATGAAGGGAATAGTTGTAGGGAAAGTTGAAAACTTCTAGAAATTACTCAGATTGCTATGATCAGAATCTGTGTTGAAATATGGACGGTCAAATCTGATAGTCTCAGACAGAAGTGAAGGAGCAAGGTATTGGAAACTGGACTAAAGGACATTCTTGTTATATAGTACCAAAGAACGTAGCTGAATCATGTCCATGCTTTAGGGCTCTCTGGAAGGCAGAATTTAAAAGCAGTGAACTAGGATATCTGGTGGAAGAAATACCTAAGCAGCAAAACATTTAAGGTGTTGTGTAGCTTCCTTTAATTAAATAAAGTGAAACCCAGTAGATGAAGGATCATGTAAAAATGAAATTTAAAATTAAAGAGAAGCAGAAAAGAAAGATTATGAAAACTCTCAGCCTGGCCATGTAAAAGTATAAAATGGTGTGTTCAGGAGAGAATTGTAAGGATGTAGCCAAGAGACCATTTGCTAGAGATTTGTATGGGAAAAAGGAAACCAGATTCTATTCATCAAGACACGGGGAGAATGACCCTGAAGGCATTTCAGAGATTTTCCAGGCAAACTAGAACCTTGAAGGCAAGGTTTCCAGAGAAGTGCCACTGGACGCCAGCATTTGCTTTCCTGCACCACCTCAACTGTCTGCTTCCCATATTCCAGCGTCGTACTCCTTGGGTCTGTCGGCTGTGGCTCAAACCACCCCAAGTGTGCCTTGGGCCAACACTCAGGAAGGTGCAAATTGAAACCTTGGCAGCATCCATGTTGCTAACCCTGCAGGTTCACAGGATGCAAAGTCTGCAGTGGCATGGCTTCTTGCACTTGGATTTCAAACGATGTTGGAGACAGACTTGGGGCCCAGCAACTTTTTGGGGGCAAGTCCACTCCAGAGAGTCCCGATTAGGGTAATGCTTAGTGAAGCTATGGGAGTAGGACCACCTGTAAGGTTGCAGAGCTGCAGAGCCGCTATCATGTAACTTCAACCTGAGAGAGCTGCATCATAAGACTAACGCTGGAGAGCTGATGGGCTGAGCCCAGCAAAGCCATAGGGAAGGGCTGCCTGAGGCCTTTGGGATCCATTATTGTACCATTATGTCCAGAAGGCAGAACATGGAGTCAAGGAAGGTAATTTTGGAGGTTCATTGTGGTTTGGACTTACTTGGGCCTGTTACTCCTTTCTTTTTCCTGTTTCCTCATTTTGGAGTAGTACTATTTATCCCATGCCTGTCCCAGCATTGTATTGTGGAAGTGCGTAACTGGATTTATCATCACAGGTTCACAGCTGGAGGAGAATTTGTCTGAAAATGAATTGCACCTTGAGTCTCACCAGTATCTAACTTAGATGAGACTTTGGACTTTTGATTTGGTGGTGGAACAAGTTAAAACTTTGGGGCTTTTGGAACTGAATGAATGTATTTTGCCAGTGAGAATGTGAATTAGGGGGACCAGGAGTGGAATGCCATGATTTAAATGAGTCCCTCAAAATGCACATATTGCAGACTTAATCCTCAGTGCAATACTGTTGGGAGGTGGGGCCTAATGGGAGATGTTTACATCATGAGGCTCCACCCTCACAAATGGATTAATGTTATTATAACAGGGCTTGAGGCTTTGAGTTCTGTCTTTTCCCCTCTTATTCTCCCTCTCCCTCTTGCCTTCTGGCATGGCATAATGCTGTAAGAAGGCCTTCACCAGTTGCTGGCAGCTAGATATCAGACTTTCCCACCCTCGAAACTGATAAATGGGTTTATTTTTAAAAATAAATTATCTAGTTTAAAAATAAATTATCTAGTCTATGGTATTTTGTTAAAGCAAAAATAGACTACAATATAAGCTTGCACAATTTTTTTTTTATTCTTATTTAATGTATGCATCTAGTGCTATAAATTTCCCTCTAAGCACTGCTTTGGCTGTATCTTCACAAATTTGATAAGTTGTATTTTCATTTTCACTTAGTTCAAAACACTTTGAAATTATCTTTGAGACATCTTTAACCTATGGATTTTTTTCAGAGATGTACTGTTTTATAACCAAATAATTTGAATTGTCCAGCTATTTTTCTGTTATTGATTACTGCTTTAATTCCTTTGTGCTCTGAAAGCATGCTTTGTATGATGTCTATTCTTTTGAATATGTTAACATGTGTCTCCTGGCCCAGAATGTGACCTCTACTGGTGAATGCTCCCTGTCAGAAGAACATGCTTTTCTATAGTTATTAGGTGAAGTCAGTTAGATCCTGATGACTGACTGTGCTTTCAGTTCAGTTACATCACTGCAGCTTTTCTGTTTGTTGGATCTGTGCATTACTGATAGGAGGGCGTTAAAGCTTCCAACTATAATAGTAGTACATATTTCTTCTATCATTTCTATCTGGTTTTGCTTCATGCATTTTTACACTGTTGTTGGGCACATACACATAAGTGTTTTGATGTCTTCTTGGAAAATTGACCCCTTTACCATTGTGTGATGTCTCTCTTTATCTCTGATAACTTTCCTTGCTCTGAATTTTTATTTGTCTGAAGTCAATACTTCCTTTTGATTTGTATTAACATGGTACATTTTGTTAATCCGTTTACTTTCAGTCAGTCTGCATCTTTTTAAAGTGAATTTTTTGCTGGCAATATGTACTTGGGTCTTATTATTTGTATACACTCTGAAAGTCTCTGTGTTTTAACTGGTGTGCTTAAACCATACACATCTAAAAAATTAATGAAATATTTGGATTAATATCTTCTGTATTTGCAACATTCTATGCATTGTCTTTTAGCTTTTTAAAAAAAATTTTACTTCCACTGTTTTCATGTCTTCTCTGGTTTTAGTTGAGCACTTCCTATAATTTTTTTCTCTATTCTGTTAGCATATTAATTTGTTAAAAACTTTTTTTTTGGTAAGTGACTGTTGTAGAGTTTTCTTTTTCTCTCTCTCTTTCTTTCTTTCTTTCTTTCTTTTTTTTTTTTTTTTGAGACAGAGTCTCGTTCTGTCTCCCAGGCTGGAGTGCAGTAGCAGCATGATCTTGGCTCACTGCAACGTCTGCCTCCCAGGTTTAAGTGATTCTCCTGCTTCGGCTTCCTGAGTAGCTGAGATTACAGGCATGTACCATCACACTTGGCTATTTGCTTTTTTTTTTTTGTAATTTTAGTAGAGACAAGGTTTCACCATGTTGGTCTGGCTGGTCTCGAACTCCTGACCTCAAAGCATCCACCTGCCTCAGCCTCCCAAAGTGCTAGGATTACAGGCATGAGCCACCGTGCCCTACCCTCTAGAGTTTTCAATATACGTTTATAATTCATCCAAGTCCACTTTCTAATAACACTATAGAACATATTTAGTGTAAGTACCCTGCAACAGAGTATTTTCGATTTCTCCCTCCCACCTCTTATAACATTGATGTCATTAATTTCACTTATCCATAAGCTATAATAATTGAATTCATTGTTGTGATAATGATTTTGAACAAACTGTTCTCTGTTCAGTCAGTAAGAATAAGAAAAATGAAATATTTCATTTTATCTTCATTTATTCCTTCTCAACTATTCTTCTTTTCTTTATATAGATCTGAGTTTCTGACCTATATCATTTCCTTCTCACTGAGAAATAATTTTAACATTTCTTGCAGGATAGTTCTACTGGTAATATGCTGCCTAATTTTTTGTTGTTGTTGTTTTTCAGAGAGTCTTTCTTTCTCTTTTACTTTTATGTTTTAATTTCACTGGATACAGCTAGGCTGACATTTTATTTTATTTTTTCTTTCAACTCACTTCAAATATTTCACTTAACTCTCTTTTTGCTTGAATGGTTTCTGAAGAGAGGTCCTGTGTAATTCTGATATTTGTTCCTCCATAAGTATGATGTTTTCTCTTTTTCTGTCCTGCTTCAAGCTTTTCTCTTTATAGAAAGTTTCTGCAATTTGAATTGCAGATTAGGTATAGATTTTCAGTATTCATCCTATTTGGTGTTCTGTGAGCTCTCTGGTGTTGCTTGGTGTCTATCACAAAGTTTCCAAAATACTCTACTATTATTACTTCAAATATTCACTATTCTCCGTTTTTTCTTCTGCTTCTGATATTCCTGTTATGTGTATTTTACACCATCTACAAATTGCCCACAGTTTTGGGGTATTCTGTTCCATACTTTTCATTATTTTGGCATTTCAGTTTGGGACATTTAATTGACATATTTTCAAGGTTACTGATCATTTTCTTGGCCATGTCCAGTCTACTGATGTGTCCATCAAAGGCATTATTCACTTCTTTTACAGTGTTTTTTGATTTCGAGCATTTCCTTTTGATTCTTTCCTAGAGTGTCCATCTTTTCTATATATTATCCATATGTTTGTGTATGTTAACTTTTCCATTGGAGTTGGTAGCATATTAATCATGGTTATTTTGAATTTCTGGTCTAATTCCAAAATCTTTGCCATATCTGAGCCAGCTCTGATTCTTGGGTTGTATTTTTTGAGTGCTTTTTTTTTTTTTTTTTGCCTTTTGGCATGCCTTGTGACTTGTTTTGTTGCAAGTTAGACATGATGCATTGTGTAAAAGGAATCAAAGGAGATAGGTTTTGAATGTGAGATTTAGGTTTATGTGGCTAGGAGTGAGGCTACGCTTACTGTTTTCTGTAGTTGTGGTATCAGAAGTTACACATTTCCTCTGTAGTCTTTGTTTTAGTCTCTCTGGTTTTCTTTGAGTGTCCTTAGAGGCTATGAAATAAGGTCTGAGGCTAAGAGTTCTTTAACTGCAGTTCTTTATTACTATGCTACTGATGTGGAGGTAAGGTGTTGGGAGAAGGGAAGTTTCAGTAGTCCTAAAATTAAGTTATAGTATTAAAAAAATTGTACATATTTAAGGTGTGCAACGTGATGTTTTGACCTACATATACATAGTGATATGATGCCTACAAGTAAGCAAAGTATAATATCCCTCACTTTTCATAATTACCTTGTTGCAGTCTTTTAGTGAGCCTGATTATTTCCTTTCCCTCAAACTGGTTGGGTTTCAGAAAAAGAAACCCCAGTGGATTAGGCACCAGTACATTATTTGTCCTTGAGGGCAGTTATCCAAGAACAGAGAGCTCTGAGCTTATTTCAGAATGGTTACTTTTCTTCTGCTCCAGCAAGAACCACTAGGGACTTTTTCTCAGATTTCCTCCCAGAAAACCTGAGAGGCTTCTGGAATTAAAACTCAGAAAAGTGTGCCCATCTTTCCCCAAACCACCCCCAAAACTGGGATTTTTAACTTTCAAGCGCCCTCACATGGAGCCTTCAGCAATTTATTAATTCCAATTTAAGGCATCCCTACTTTAAACTTTGATGTAGCTTCAGCTGTGGGTTTCTGCTCAGGTAAGCTGTGATTTTCGGTATCCACCTGTCTCCAGTTTTTAAAGAAGCATTGTACCCTGTGACCTCCATTCTCTCATGGATCTGAGAAGTGTCGATTTTCAGTTTGTTCAGCTTTGTTTTTGTTGTAGGGATGGGAGTGATGACCTCTAAACCCTATAACATCAGACTGGAAACCACTCTGCATGGATTTTTTATGGAAATCACTTAAACAGCACATGTAACTGCTTTTTTTTCTCACTTCATTACTGTGGATGGAGCAATGGGATCAAGGTGAGTATAGACGTGTCTTCTATGTATGGAGCTGAGGCCATACTGCACATTCTCCTTTGACATGTGTAACTCGTACTGACAATCATACAGAACTGGAAATATTGTTTGCTTTTTAATATGTCTAAATTTATGAATAAAACTTAGATCATATTTATACATGTGTTTATAAACAGGCTATATTCATACATATTCATATTCCTTCACATTATATATTTATTTTCATATGTATTTTATATGTTTTTGCATATTGTTTACATATATTTAATTCATTTGTATTTCAATATTTATCGCCTTCTATAAGGGGAAAAGGAATTATAACAGCTTCAAATCAGTAAACCTATTAAATATACCTGTTGAAGAAAACAAGTCTAAAGCCGTGTTTCCTTCCATCCCAACATCTCTGCTAGTCAATGGGAGTTTCATAGAGGTGGCCTCTCTGGATGGGTAAGAGCACATACTTTGGATTCGGACACACATGGGGGCAAGTTTCACATCTAACACTTGTAAATTGGGCAATCTCTATTAGCTACAGTTCATTGTTATGCAAAAGTCATATTAATAGCACACAATATGCCTAGCTGATTATTAGGTGAGTAAATTCACATGGGCAGCCTGAAGCCTAAGGCACTCATGTTATTATTGTTGAAAATAGTATCTGTGACATAACAGTCATTGCCCCTTTTATTATTTTTATTACTCCTTATCATATTCTGTCACTTTCTGTTCAGCTTTAAAGAAATTAAAAGTATAATTGAGCACACAATCTGGACATGCTACCCAGAAGCTACTGGCATCAACTCTCCTGTTACCTGACAACTTTAATATGAATATCTCCATCCCAGAACTTTCCTCTAAACTCTGGAGTGATAGTCTCATCTCTCAATTCTTCCTCTCCATCCAGGAGAGCAGGGGAATCAAACTCATAGCCCATCTTTTCCCAGAAATCATTTATTGCTAAATCAAATTAGTAAAGATTTAAAAATATAATGAAAGTTGATAAAGATATACTGTGTTAGCACTCTTACATACTACATAAGAGAGTTGCTATTTCTTCATACAAGCATTTGGTTATATGTATCAAAATCATTTAGGTATTCTTAATATTTATGCCAACATTTCTACAGCTAGGAATGTCGCCTAGGAAAACATTCACAAATGTGGCCAAATGTTAACATAAGACTGGATTAATTATATCTCCATTTATAATTGGGAAAATTAGAAAGAATCTGAAGGTCTGATTATTGAGTAATAATTACATCCACATAGACACACATATATACACATACACTATGGGGGATGTTAGCTATCCAATATCAAACGAAAAGTTAGAAACCACAATCCATCTAGAATAATCTGTGAAAGTAAACGTATGTCTGCATGCACACACAACATACTCACAGGAGAAAATTGAAATGAAGAATACTAAATTAGTCACTATGTTATGGATGGAAATTGGGATATTGTGAATTGTCATTTTCCCCTTGATACACATCTCTACATTTTATAATTCTGATATAAATAAACATTAAAATAATATAGAAAAAAGAGTAGGCTCACAGTTTGGAAATTTTGTTCTTTATGAAGGCTATCTTCTTTATTATTAATTTTTTTCAAACTTGAACTGCTGTGGATTCATGCAGTGTACTCTGTGATTTGTGGTAGGTTTTTAGAGTTGTTACTTCTTCTTTAAGGTGCCCCATACATTAGGCAGAATAGTACACATCACAGCTCGCTTTATTCTAGAGACAGAAGTGAAACATGGTCTGAGAAAAATGAACGGAATCAGAAGACGGTGCAGGCCGGCTCCTAGGATGGCCGCGCCCGGTCTTCCAGCTGCTTCCTCTTCGGGTCTCTGAGGTCGTATTTCTAGAGGGCCTGGAGACTCTGGTTCGCCCTCATCCAGCTGAGGCGCCTGCAGCCTTTCCTACAGCTGCTTTTATAAAGGCCAGAGGGAGCAGAGCTGGATGCTCTGGCAGTAAGCAGGTTGCAGGAAGAGATGACTGCTGCCAGGGGCTCATGGACAGACAGAAAAGCGAAGCAGGGAAGCCAGACCTGCCATTCATGTGTGCTGTTCTCATTGCGAGGACACATTCCCCCAGGCAGCTAGACATATTGTTATTTTTATTCAACCCACAAGGGAAGGAGGCTCAGAGAAGTTGTGTGACCTTGTCAACTTTATGTGGCTGGGAGTTGGCAAGGCTGGGGTGTGGACCCCAGATGTGTGACTGACAGCTCGCGTTCCTGTCATTGTTCTCTGCTGTGTTGTGGGGTCATTTAGGGATGGTGTGCCCTATTCGCACCGCTCTCATGGGAGTGCATGTTCGCAGGCACTCAGGAGATGGAGGCGGGGTGATTCCAGGAGGTTCAGATGGTCGGTGTGATGGTTAATACTAATTGTCAAGTTGACTGGATGAAGGATACGAAGTATTGATCCTGGGTGTGCCTGTGAGAGTGCTGCCAAAGGAGATGAACGTTTGAGTCGGTGGGCTGGGAAAGGCAGACCCACCCTCACCTGAGTGGGCACCGTCTCATCAGCTGCCAGCTTGGCTAGAGTATAAGCAGGCAGAAGAATGTGAAAAGAGAGACTGACCTCGCCCCCAGCCTACATCTTTCTCCCGTGCTGAACCCTTCCTACCCTCAAGCATCGGACTCCAAGCTCTTCAGTTTTGGAACTCAGACGCGCTCTCCTTGCTCCTCAGCCTGCAGACGGTCTGAGGTGGGACCTTGTGATCCTGTGAGTCCATACTTACTAAATTCCCATATATATATGGGAGTCTGGAAGGGAGAGTTAGAAAGGCCCGTGGATCAGTGCTCTTTTGCCAGTACCACAACACCTCAGCTTCTTGCAGTTGTGACATTCTGGTAACTGGCCAACTCCCTTCTCTGTAATGAATTGTATCCATTGCTGTTGAAATACAGCACTGAGTGTATATTTACCTTGCACTGAAAACACTGGTGGCTGACAGACTAAAATCCTAATCCTGCCTGGTATTCAAATTTCTTCAAATCTGGCCTCAAACAACGTTTACAATTCTTTGTCTCACAGATTTTCCTGCATGTACCCTGAAAAACAGTCCAATGACATTGCCATCACCTTCCTCTTCCCACACGTATCTGTTCCCTCACCTCCAGGGATTTAATTAGTCTTCCTTCCTCCTGGAACACATCTCCACATCACCCAAAAACTAGCAATGTTGTTTCCACCCAGCTGGGGGACATTGCTTCCACCTCTTACACTCTCGAGAATATTTAAATGACACAACTTCCAGGGCCCAGTCATTTATTATGGGATGGTGGGGGGGGTAACATGACAAGGCCCAGTTGGCTTCGGAATCCACAGTGAACCTGCAGGCTTCATTGCTTACCTTGTGTGACCTTAACCACGGCATTTTAACTTCTCTCAGACACTGATTCCTCATTCCCCAAGTGGAGACATTAGTATCAATTGGACCGAGTTGTTCTTGGGATTAAAAGTGATATTGCCTTATACCTGGTTATGGCAGATGCTCAGCAAATATAAGTTAAATGAAATAATAGCTATAACATTGAGTAACTGCACCGTTCTTAAGTGCTTTCTGGATACACGCTCATCTTAACTTTATAACTGATGTTTGAGAGGAGCACTGCAGCCATTTCCCGTACCATGGAGACGAGGAAACTGGGGCCGGAGAGAGCAATGACTCCTCCAAGGTCAGCCACAGTGGGTGGGATGGCTTAGCACTCACCCTCGCACGGTCTGATTGGAGAACCAGGCTAGTGCCAGGTCGTGCCTTCCCACAACACTGCCAGCCCAGAGCCACTGACCCAGAAGGCCCTCGGGAGAAGGGAGAAAAGAGGCATTAGGCTTTTACAGCCCTAGTATACTCATCAAGCAGAAAATGTGCGGACTTAAAGAAAGAAAACTGAGCCTGGCATGTCTGGAATATGAAGACAGCATGTTGGTGCTCTTCTGCACTAAAGCAGAGCCTATCAGAGTGCAGACAGGCGTAGAAACAGTCCCAGCCCTTCCTTGCCTGGTTGCAAGAAAACAAATGCCATCCAACACGGTAAGCCTACACCTTTCCCACGGCAGCCACTCCAGAAATGTGCAGCTGTGTCACTGCTTGATTATTCTATCGGGAGAGGAGAGCATCGTGACTAAATCCTGGCTCTTGCTACTAAATGCCTCCTTTTAACTTTTCAGCTGGAAAAGAGCTCGATGCATCCGTCACGTCCATCGTGCATTCGACACAGCACTGCCTGGCTGGGCTGCCCCGGCCGACTGGGTCTCCCCCGTGGTTCTGTGTCCTTGCTCAGGATGAGGGGTGTGCAGTCCTAGCGCTGCTGGCGCAGGCCCAGGGGATATTTAGCCATCCATCTTATCCCTTTCTGATGCAGAGGACATCTCACCGATGGAACTTATTTTTATGACATTCATTTTAGAAATCTGTGAGGGTGTTTTGGGTATAGTTTAATTAATATATTTCTATTTGGATGACAAGAATATATGTATTCTGTGCTAATATAAATATTCATTGGCCAATAATTCAGGATAAGCAAACAGTAAACCAGGATAAATACAGAAAATAAAAAAATGAGCCCTCTAAATATGTTATTGGAAATATCTCTATGAAATCTAGAAATGAGGATGACTTGACCTCTGGGTATGTATGAGCTCTTAAAACACTATTTTCCAGAGGAGGCCAGCGCCGGCCTTCTGTTTCACACAGGGAATAGTGGTGTTGTAGCTGTGAAACTCGGTGTCGGTTCTCCCAGCTCACCCTGTGGGATGGCATTACAATGTTAAAATATCTGTGCCTTCCGTGAAAAGGCCTCCAGTGCATTCCTCTCTCCCCTTCACACAGCCGTGAACGCAGCTCAGGGAGCAGTGGGGCTCGCAGCCGCATCTCACTGTGATTATTGCCCTGGCCTCCGGAGCGTCCTGAGGCTCGCAGGCTCTTGACGGGGACGCGGCTGCCATCTCCCAGGCGGTGCCATCCGGGCGCACCCCAGCAAGCGCTGCGAAGGCAGCTCAGGGCGCGGCGTCTCCAGCTGCGCCACCGTCCCGCCTGCGTCAAAACTGCTCATTCACTTCTCCTGCTTGTCCTGCACTCCCCTTGCAGGTTATCGGGTCTCGGAATCGACTTCCTGGACTTGTACTCGCTCACAATCCAAATTAGCTTAATGCACGACAGAGATCTCATCTCGACCTGGAGGTCTCTAGGGAGAAATCAAATACCGAGTCCATCTGAACAAAATAAAATAAAATTAGACATCCCGCATCAAATTTGTTTGCAGCACCCTTGAGATGGGGAGGAGAGGAGGGGAGGCCGTGGCTCCTGGTTCCTGAGAGGAGCTGTGTGTGCACACTTGCAAAGGCAGCTCCCAAACGCATCCCTGGATTTTAACTAAATCATGTTAGTGGCAAAATGCAACGTGTGCATTTATTGACAGCATAGGGACAAAGAAAACAAATCGGAAAGCGACAATTTTAGATAATTACCTACGATTTATTGCCAGTTCTGCCTCCTAGCTTCCCCTCCGTCTCATGCCTATGCTGTTTAAATGTATCAGCTGGGTGGTTCAAATAAAGCATCAGGGTACCTTCAACCTACCACCTGTGCTCAGGATCCATTTCCCCGAGTGCCTGCCACTCTTCGGCACGTCTGCTGCTGCTGGAGATGAATCAGCATACAGGGAGAGGACCACAGGTCTGTGGATGCCGAGGGTAGGCTGCCAGCTGCAATGAGGACCGTTCTAATGAGACTGCAGGACCTCGTGTGGCCGCGCGCTCGTGCCCCGCGAGGCCAGCAGATGGCAGCAGAGCCTCGGAAGCCGGCGGGCACCCGGCGCTCTTGCAAATGCCCTCGTTCATTTGCATTCATCTTCACTTGCCAGAGTCTTTACAAGTGCTTTCTGTAGAGCTGACCCTGAAATTGCATCATTTAATCTATAATCATACGTTGGCAACGTTTCTCCCTTTTGCCGCTTATCAGTGACATTCATTCAGAGGAAACAGGGACCCCTGATAGCTTTAGGCAACTCTGCGAAAAGGAGATATTCCTCACAGGCAGATTCGCTGCCAGGGACAGCCAGGCTTGCCCGATATAAGGAAACGCATGTTAACAGAAAGAGGGGAGCACATGAAAAAAATCATGCACACTTTGCATTTCCTTCTTCCTTTGCTTTTCTTTAGCACATTTTATTTTGCAATCAAAACCGATTTTTGATTTAAGGTGCATTCGCTTGAACAACCGGTTGAATATTTCCCCATATTTAATGAGATTATTTTTGATGTAATGTTTTAAAATACTGAGTCCCCAGGATATATCATCAGAAATTGATGTCAAAGACAGACTTTCACATGGTGAAAACTAGGCCCCGTAATATCCCAATTACTTCCAGCAATATCTTAGTGGTTTGATGATCGCACAGCAGAGGTGTTTCTGGGAAATGAAATGATTCTGTGAAAGTGATGGCTGTCAGCGTACACAGAGTTAATTCTTTTAGGGCTACATTGATGAAACGAAGAAGAAAACACATTCTTTTTTCTTCTCAAAGCTCTCTACATTCCTCGGAGATTAAAAGAATGCTTTGCTTATTAGAAAGATTGTCATGATCTCCCAAGACTCTAGATGGTACTATGGATTCGCCCTGTAGTTTCTGTACTAACATTTGTTAAGATTCTTCTTTTTATTCATTTTTTAGGGTATATGGGATACTTGCATCAGAAAATATACAGAAAAGAGCAGATATAAAGAATAAAAGGCAATGCAAATTAAATCATGGGAAATCGACAATATCTGAAAATGATGAGATAGATATGTGTTTAATTTTAGACCCCAAATTTAGATTGACTTTCTACTGAGTATAACAGTCAAAAATATTCTAGAAGTACTTAATGGCATCACACACTGCAACATTAATCTATTATGCTGAACTGAAAAGAGGTTTTCCTGAAACTCATCAGCAAATGGAGGCCTCATTTGTCAGGAAGCAGGTGTCAGACTCTTCTCTCTGTATTTTATGTGTGAGTGTGTGGTGTAGGCATGTGTGTGGGAGTATGAGGTGTTATATGTGTGTGGGATAGGTATATGTGAGTGTGTGATGAGTATGTGTGTGCTGTGGCAAGTGTGTGTATGATGTGTGTGTGGTGTACATATGTGTGGGTGTGTGAGCATGTGGTATTACGTGTGAGTGTGTAGTGTAGGCATGTGTAAGTGTGTGAGCGTGAGGTATACGTGTGTGGTATAGGTATATGTGAGTCTGTGATGAGTGTGTGTGTGTGGTGTGGTGAGAGTGTGTATATGATGTGTGTGTGTGTTACAGGTATGTGTGAGTGTGTG
>PVKP010032322.1:5353-26154 GCA_004027715.1 Plecturocebus donacophilus | reverse complement strand
TTTTTTTTTTTTTGAGACAGAGTCTTGCCCTGTTGCCCAGGCTGGCGTGCAGTGGTGCAATCTCAGCTTACTGCAACCTCCGCCTACTGGATTCAAGCAATTCTCCTGCTTCAACCTCCTGAGTATGTGATATTACAAGTGTACACCACCACGCCTGGCTAATTTTTGTATTTTTAGTAGAGACAGGGTTTCACCATGTTGGTCAGGCTGGTCTTGAACTCCTGACCTCATGATCTAACCGCTTCAGCCTCCCAAAGTGCTGGGATCATAGGCATGAGCCACCGTGCCTAGCCAAATCTCATAAATTTCTAATATGTCTCCTTTAAACATATGAAAGGAAAATGAAAGACAAGAATAACATAGTAGTGGAATTTTAAAACAGCTATTTAACAAACCAGTGTATCTTTTTTTATTCCATTTCAGTCAATTGAGTGGTCAATACCTATGTTACATACTATCGTAGATGAGGAGAATGTAAAAGATAGCAATACATACCTCAAATAGGTTATGTAGTCTAAGAAGATGACCATTAAGAAAAGGAAAGATTACATTTGTATTAAGTAATATATACAGGGTGCGCTGAGTATCTAGAACAGCAGGAGTATATACTGGAACGGGAACAGATTGGATCAGAAAAGGCTTGTCAGGTCAGGCACTGGCTCATGCCTGTAATCCCAGTACTTTGGGAGGCTGAGGCAGGTGGATCACCTGAGATCAGGAGTTCAAGACCAGCCTGACCAACATGGAGAAACCCCATCTCTACTGAAAATACAGAAATTAGCCAGGCATGGTGGCATATGCCTATAATCTCAGCTACTTGGGAGGCTGAGGCAGGAGAATTGCTTGAACCTAGGAGGCAGAGGTTGCAGTGAGCTGAGATCATACCACTGCACTCCAGCCTGGGCAACAAAAGTGAAACTCTGTCTCAAAAAAAAAAGAAAAGGCTTGTCAACAGAGGTGGTAATGGTGATGATGATGGTAGTTAACTCTTCATAGGGGTCTTATTATGTGCCAGGCACTGTTCTAAGCACTGTAAATATGTTAGCTCTTTTAATATTCCTAGACTAAGTCTTTAAGGATAAATGGCAATTGGTCAGGGACAGTTGGAAGCGCTGTGGCATAAAGAAATTCCTGGCAGAGGCTGGGCACAGAGGCTCACGCCTGTAATCCCAGTACTTTGGGAGGCCAAGGTGGGTGGATCACTTAAGCCCAGGAGTTTGAGACCAGCCTGGGCAACATGGCAAAACTCCCATCTCTACCAAAAATTTAAAAATTAGCCAGTCTCATAACCCAATCTTAAAATAAATAAATAATTGGTTTAAAAAAAATTTTTTTTAATAAAATAAGTTTTTAAAGAAGAATTTCCTAGCAGAGAGGCCAGGATGGGTAAAGAAATGAAGCAAGAACATGGGGAGCACAGGAAACAAGTAATGTAATATATAATAGTTAAAGAGTTTATTTATTTGTTTTAAAACCTATTATTTCTCTCCTCTTCAGAGGACTTTGGATTTAAGCATCGTCTCTGGGTATATTCTGGAAGGAGAGGTGTTCATTGTTGGGTCTGTGATGAATCAGTTAGAAAATTGTCTTCTGCAGTACGTTCTGGGATAGTTGAGTATTTGAGCCTTGTAAAGGTAAGGTCCTCTGAATTCTGATTTGCACTTCTTTATTTTCTAGATGTTACTAAGCCTGATGTGTTTATTGTCAAAGAAAATAAAACTATCTTTAATGGCACTCACATTGTAGAATAAATGAAGTTACCAATAGATCATTTAAAGTCATAGTAGCTACATGTTTTTTTCGTTGTTTTGTTTTTGTTTTTGTTTTAATGGAGTCTCACTCTGTTGCCCAGGCTGGAGTGCAGTGGCATGATCTCAGATACTGCAACCTCCGCCTCCCAGGTTCAAGCAGTTCCCCTGCCTCAGCCTCCTGAGTAGCTGGACTACAGGCACATGCCACCATGCCCGGCTAATTTTTTGCATTTTATTAGAGACAGGGTTTCACTATGTTGGCCAAGATGGTCTCAATCTCCTGACCTCATGATCCGCCCACCTCGGCCTCCCAAAGTGCTAGGATTACAGGCATGAGCCACAGTGCCCAGCCATAGTAGCTAAATGTTTTAAGATATTTCATTTAAAAAAAAAAAGGTATTTCATTTTATTTTGCTATAAATCTTCCTTTGTGACATATGTAAAATAATAGATAAAATAGATTTATTACATATAAAATAATAGAACATATTAAAGTTTGGTTTTGGTTTGGGTGTTTTGTTTTGTTTTGCTTTGAGACATGGTCTCACCCTGTCACCCAGGCTAGAGTGCAGTGGCATGACCACAGCTCCCTGCAGCCTTGACCTCCTGGGCTCAAGTGATCTTTCTCCCTCAGCCTCCTGAGTAGCTGGGACTACAGGCATGCACCACCATGCCCAGCTAATTTTTTAAGTTTTTGTAGAAACAAGGTCTCACTATATTGCCCAAGCTGTTCTCAAACTCCTAAACTCAAACTATCCTCCCATCTTGGCCCCCCAAAGTGCTGAGATTACAAGTGTAAGCCACTGCACCCGGCCTAAGAATTTTTTTTTGTTTTTGAGGCAGAGTCTCGCTCTGTTGCCCAGCCTCCCAAGTAGCTGGAATTACAGGCACCTGCCACCACGCCTGGCTAATTTTTGTATTTTTAGTGGAGACAGAGTTTCATCGTATTAGTCAGGCTGGTCTGGAACTCTTGACTCAGGTGATCTTCCTGCCTCCGCCTCTCAAAGTGCTGGGATTACAACATGAGCCACTGTGCCCAGCCCTAGAAACTTTTTAATTACAATTATGCATCACTAAACAACAAGGATACATCCTGAGAAATGCATGACTGTGCAAAAGTCATGGAGTATAATTAAACAGACCAGATGGTATAGCCTACCATACATCTAGATTATATGGTATAACCTATTGCTCCTAGGCTATAAACCTGTACAACATGTTACTGTACTAAATACTGTAGGCAGTTGTAACACAATGGTAAGTATTGATATACTGATGTAGCTAAACATACCTAAACATAGAAAAGTCACAGTAAAAATACAGCATTACAATCTTATGGGATCACCATCTTTTATTTTTTTTTTTTTGAGATGGAGTGTTACTCTTGTTGCCAAGGCTGGAGTGCAGTGACATGATCTTGGCTCACTGCAACCTCCACCTCCCAGGTTCAAGTGATTCTTCTGCCTCAGCCTCCTGAGTAGCTGGGATTACAGGCATGCGCCATTAAGCCCAGCTAATTTTTTGTATTTTTAGTACAGATGGGGTTTTGCCATGTTGGCCAGGCTGGTCTCAAACTCCTGACCTCAGGTAATCCACCCACCTCAGCCTCCCAAAGTACTGGGATTGCAGGCGTGAGCCACCACTCCCGGTAGGATCCACCATCTTATATACTGTCCATCATTGACTAAAACGTCATTATGCTGCACATGATTGTATTTCTTTTATGTTGTATATATGAAGTTCTTTTTTGATTATTTATTTTTCAGGGTGGTCAAGACGTTAAAAAGAAAGTTCACCTAAGTGAAAAAATTCACCCTTTTATCAGGTCTGTTGGAAAAGTCTCCATGTACTTCAAGGTGTCTGATTTACCAGCATGTACCTTGCTATCAATTTTCACTGCTGGGTAGCATTTTATAATAATAATAGCTGTAGTTAATTCAGTGTCTATTTTATGCTGCAGTATTCATAATAGGTGCTTTATAGATGTTCTCATTGCTCTTCACAACAACCCCACAAGAGGCTTGATCGTATCTCCATTTATAGATAAGGAAAGTGAGTTTTAGATTGTATAATGAGCTTGGCATCACACAAGTTAGTTGTTAAATTTAGGATTCATGCTCTGGTCTGCGTGACTCCAAAGTCCATGCTTTTTCCACTGAATTCACTACTTCTCTAGGATAGTGGGAAAAGCGTTAGGAGTAAAAATTCTATTCTGCCACTTACTATGATCTTGATAAAACATTGCTGCCTCCATTTCCTTATCTCTGTGATGGGGAGAACAACATCTAACTGTCTCACAGAGTTGTGGCAATGATTAAGTGAAAGAGTAAATTTGAAGCATATTTGTAAATTGCAAATATTATATGATTGTTGAGATGTTAATACAAGCAATTCAGAGTGGAAAGTATAGGCTGCATCCCCCATTCTACTACTGATGTATTATAGTGTCCTAGGCTAGTTGCTTTCTACTCTTATTGCGTATATTAACCTTCTAAGTTGTGAGGTTTAAAAAGTAAACATTTCTTGTATACCTATTCTGTGCCAGGTTATTTTCCCTTAAAGTGTCTCATTTAATTATCATAACCCTACAAAGGGTAATATTCCCATTTTACCTAATTAAGTTCTAAAAATGTCATGAAAATAAGCAGTAGTCTTCCACACAATGGCAGCAATACCTATGTGGCATATGTGTTACTAATAGTGTTGGGACTCTGTTGTTATTTTTGTTCGTACAGAAAATCTATAAACATAATAAATACTTTGAAGAATATGCCTTGGTTAATCAAGATATTCTCGAAAATAAAGAAAGCTGGGATAAGATTTTAGCCCTTGTTCCTGAAAATATCCTTTCCTGTGATCATTTTTGTGTTAACTAGTTGTTTTGATCTGTGATATTATAAATGTGTAGATATGTTTGCTTGTAGATTCTCATATATTTATAAGTATATTCTTTTTTATATAAAATATCTCCTGTATTTCTAGAGTTCAGTATCTCTGGTCTGGCACACAATAAAAAAAAATGAGGCCATGTTGCAAATCAGTTTTCTCATTTTGGAAGTTGGTCCTAGAATTAATGGCTAAAGAATGGTGAATCATATAGTCGAAATACATGCAGACCATGGAATACTTTACATTATCCCTTTTCGTTATTTTGGCATTCTTTCTGTTTATTATCACTGTATTTCTACAGGGGAAGATTTCAAGGATACAACTGGTGTTGGTTCGTTTGGTTGTTTTTTTGTTGTTGTTGTTGTTTTGTTTTGTTTTTGAGACAGAGTTTCACTCTGTCACCCAGGCTGGAGTGCAGTGGTGCAGTCTTGCTTACTGCAACTTCTGCCTCCCTGGTTCAAGTAATTCTCCTGCCTCAGCCTCCTGAGTAGCTGAGACTATAGGCACGCACCACCACATCCAGCTAATTTTTTGTATTTTTTTTTAGTAGAGATAGGAGTCTCACCATGTTGGCTAAGCTGGTCTCAAACTCCTGACCTCAAATGATCCACCCACGTTGGCCTCCCAAAGTGCTGAGGACAGAGGCGTGAGCCACCGTACCCAGCTGGATACGACTGTTGAGTTTTAACATTTGTGGAGTTGGTTATTTGTTTTTTGAGACAGAGTCTCATTCTATCACCCAGGCTATAGTGCAATGGTACGATCTTGGTTCACTGCAACCTATACCTTCCGGTTCAAGCATTTCTCCTGCCTCTGCCTCCCAAGTAGCTGGAATTACAGATATGTGTCACTATCCCCAGCTGATTTTTATATTTTTAGTAGAGATGGGGTTTCACCATGTTGGCCAGACTGGTCTTGAACTCCTGACCTCAGGTGATCCACCACGCCCAGCCAACATTTATGTTTTAAGAAACGTTAATAATTACTGTCTAAATACTTATAAGATACCCTCGTGGTAGCTTTGCACAGTGGCGGTATCGTAGCCAGTAAGGTTTATCCAAGGCATGATTATTGCTAATTGAAAAATTTTCCCAATACACCACCATGAGACTTGAAATATAGTCAGCACTGGCAATTTTTTACAGTCTCTACAGAGACTGAATTAAAAAAAAAAAAAAAAAAAGATACCCTTGTGGTAATACATATTGAAAACTAAGTTGTTCATTGATGTCCCCTAAATGAGTCTGTTCCTTAATAACCCATCACCAATTCATGATGAACTTCAACAAAGCTTCCAAAAGTCTCACAGTTCACTTCAGCGTTGGGAGCACTTGAAGAAAGCAGCCAGCAAATGTCAGGTATATTCCATTGAAATCTATATTATAAATATAATAATGCAATTCTTAATTAAATTGATTGTTTTGTTTAGTCAGTTAAAGATGGTTGAAGATCATTTTTTTAACTTTCTTTAAAGAAATCCTCAACAGTTCCTACTGATCCTCATGCTGGCCTTGTATCTGCTTTTAGAATAACATCAAAAATGACAAATACGGACCCTGGCTAGAGTGGGAGATTATGCTCCAGTACTGTTTTCCACGGCTGGATATCAATGTCAGCAAAGGAATCAATCATCTCCTGAAGAGTCCTTTTAGTGTGCATCCTAAAACAGGTACTACATGAAGAAACTAAGGAAAACTAAAAGAAAAATGAGCTGCTGTTGGCTTTAGTAAGCACGGCTTTAGGTCTGAATATATATAATGTCTATGATTTTTAAAGGTAAAAGAATTGCTCTGTCACCTTATACCTAAATTAGTGTTTTGTTGTTGTTGTTTTTGAGACAGCGTTTCACTCTAGTTGCCCAGGCTGGAGTGCAGTGGTGCGATCTCCACTCACTGCAACCTCTGCCCCTCAGTTTCAAGCAATTCTCCTCCCTCAGCCTCCTGAGTAGCTGGGATTACAGGCATGTGCCACCATGCCCAGCTAATTTTTTGTTTTTTTTTTTTAGTAGAGATGGGGTTTCATCATGTTGGCCAGGTTGATCTTTAACTCCTGACCTCAGATGATCTGCCCACCTGAGCCTCCTGAAGTGTTGGGATTACAGGTGTGAGCCACTGTGCTCAGCCCAGTTAGTTTTTTATATTGTCAGTTAAGTAGCTACCAGATGAGTTTCTACTATGTAACTGTTTTTCAGTTGGGTTTCTAGGGTTCCATGTTAGATTTGGAGAGGATAGTCAAAATCTTAGAACAACAGCTCTCAATGTACAGATGAGAAAACAGTGGCCCAAGATGTAACTTATCCAAGGTCATAAAAAGACAATTGTGTGTGGCCGTATGTGGTGGCTTTCTCCTGTAATCTCAGGACTTTGGGAGGGCAAGGTGGGCAGATCAGTTGACCCTAAGACTCTAACACCAGCCTAGGCAACATGTCTAAACCCCTTGTCTACAAAAAATACAAAAATTAGCCAGACAGAGTGGTGCATGCCTGTAGTTCCAGCTACTCAAGAGGCTGAGGCAAGAGGATCACTTGAGGCTGGGTGCTCAAGGCTGCAGTGAGTTGTGATGGTGCCACTTGCACTCCAGCCTGGGCGACAGAATGAGACCCTGTCTCACAAGAAAGGAAAGGAGGCCAGGTGCGGTGGCTCATGCCTATAATCCCAGCACTTTGGGAGGCCAAGGCAGGTGGATCACGAGGTCAAGAGATAGAGACCATCCTGGTCAACATGGTGAAACTCCGTCTCTACTAAAAATACAAAAAAAATTAGCTGGGCTTGGTGGTGCATGCCTGTAGTCCCAGCTACTCAGGAGGCTGAGGCAGGAGAATTGCTTGAACCCAGGAGGTGGAGGTTGCAGTGAGCAGAGATCGCACCATTGCACTCCAGCCTGGGTAAGAGCAGAGTTTCCATCTCAAAAAAAAAAAAAAAAAAAAGAAAAGAAAGGAGAGGGGAGGGGAGGGGTAGGGAAAGGTGAAGGAAAGTTGTTTTGTTTTGTTTTGTTTTGTTTTGTTTTGTTTCCAGATAGAGTCTCCCTCTGTCGCCCAGGCTGAAGTGCAGTGGTGCAATCTCGGCTCACTGCAGGCTCAATCTCCCAATTTCAAGCAATCCTCCTGCCTCACTCTCCTGAGTAGCTGGGACTATAGGCATGTGCTACCATACCCAGCTAATATTTCATATTTTTTGTAGTCATGGTTTTGCCATGTTGCCCAGGTTGGTCTCAAACTCCTGAGCTCAAGCAATTCAGCAGCCCCAGTCTCCCAAAGTGCTGGGAATACAGATGTGAGTCACTGTACCCAGCCTCATGATGTCATTTTTGAGATGTGTTGAAGTCCAGATGGTATCCAAGGAGGGTATTATAAAAGAGTAATTTCTATTTCATTTCCAAAATGCTTTCTAAAGGTGTCTGACATGGGTATCTGTATTGATCTCAATAAATAAACCAAGCCAGTGTAAATATAATATTTCCATATATTTTGTCTTTTTTTCATGACTCACTAAATCTGAGATTGTCCTGAACTTAAAAATGAAATATTTAAATATACTTTATTTCTAAATATATAAATAAAAGTAGGGATAAGAGCAACTGGGAAACAGCTCAACAGTCTTCACATCTGGGTTTTTTTTGGCTATTTTTTAAAGAGAAATAACACATGCTGAACATGGTGGTTCATACCTGTATTCCCAGCAACTCAGGAGGCTGAGGCAAGAGGATTGTTTCAGGCCAGGAGTTCAAGGCCAGCCTGGGCAATATAGTGAGACCCTGACTCAACAAAAACTGAAAAATTGGCCAGGCACAGTAGCTCACGCCTGTAATCCCAGCACTTTGAGAGACAACTGAGGCGGGAGGATCATTTGAGCCCAGGAGTTCAAGCTTGCAGTGAGCTATGACCATGCTACTACACTCCAGCACGAGTGTCAAAGTGAGACCTTAACTCTTAAAGTAAGGGTACAGCTAATGTGAAAGTACTTTAATTTATATTTCTAAATACTGTTGTTAACAGATAGGTTTAACCCTTTGTCTAAGCCTTAGATAAAAATTTTAACCAAAAATAACTTGTAGGAGGCACTTATAATGATTTATAGTCCACAGTCATCAGTTTATAATTTTTGCTTCTTACAGGTCGCATATCTGTGCCTATTGATTTGCACAAACTGGATCAATTTGATCCATTTACTGTTCCAACCATAAGGTATGTTTCAGATCATTGATCACTCCCTGTTTGTGATTATTGTTCTGAATTTTAAATAAATTAGATTAGTCTCCTACTTAGAGAATTAGTTTCATGGGAATGGTATATTTGGTATGGAAACCAAATAAGGTTCAAAGGTTACATGATGATGCCCTAATAGAACAATAAAGCTTTTTTAGCTGCTGTTATGTAAGAAAAAGATTAAGGTCAAATAAGTTTAGGAAATTCTGACTTAAACAGATTAAAAATATCTTTTACTACAATATTTCCCAATCTTTCATAAAACATGCATGAAAAACTCCAAGAAGAGATCGTGGTGTTTAGAACATCCCAAATTTGGTTGGCTAAATAATTTTTTCACAGTAAATTTTATGAGATTCATGTGCTGTTCTCTTGTTCTGTTACTTGCAGCTTCATCTGCCATGAACTGGATGCCATTTCCACTAATGAAGACAAAAAAGAGGAGAAAGAAGCTGAATCTGATATCAAACATAGAATCAGAGGTAAGATAATATATTGAAGCTTCACTTTAATACAGGGTTTTTAAATAGATATCCATCTGTCACTCCAGTAATTAATTCTGATTCAGCCAGAATGGATAAGCGTTTGTCCTAGAACTACATACAATGTGTCCTTTTTCAACAGTTGCCCAAGTGATATTATTGAATCCAGTCTGATTCAACACATATTTCTTAAGCAACTTCTAAATGCTGGGATCTATACTATAAGATTAAACTATCAATAAGAATGAATAATCAGTCTCTGAGATTCACCCCCTATTTATTTAACAACTATTATATATGCCGTACTTTTGTTCTTTTTTTTCTTGAGGCATCTAGGTGAGTTTTATGGTAAACATATGTCTAAACCGTTTACCAAGTTGCATATTCAAGAATTTGAAGAAGCTAAGGAAGTTCTAAGTCTTCCTGCTAATGGAAGTCAAATCTTCTAACACCTAAGAGATGCTGCAGGCTGGGCGTGGTGACTCACACCTGTAATCCCAGCACTTTGGGAGGCCAAGGTGGGCAGATCACCTGAGGTCAGGAGCTCGAGACCAGCCTGACCAACATGGAGAAACCACGTCTCTACTAAATATACAAAAAATTACCCAGGTGTGGTGGCACGTGCCTGTAATCCCAGCTACTTGGGAGGCTGAGGCATGAGAATCGCTTGAACCTAGGAAGTGGAGAAGCCAAGAGTGCCACTGCATTCCATTTCGTTCTTGGGCAACAAGAACAAAACTCTGTCTCAAACAACAACAAAAAAAAACAGATGTCCCAGTCTTTTTGGCATCAGAGTCTAGTTTTGTGGAAGACAATTTTTGCACAGACCAGGGAGGAGGCAGGGATGGTTGCAGGATGAAACATTTTTTACCTCAGATCATCAGGCGTTAAATTCTGATACGGAATACACAACCTAGATTCCTCACCTGTGCAATTCACAATAGGGTTCATGCTCCTATGAGAATTTAATGCTGCTGCTGATCTAACATAAGGCAGAGCTCAGGTGGTAATGGTCACTTGCCGCTCACCTCACACCTGTACTCCCAGCACTTTGGGAGGCTGAGGCAAGAGGATCACTTGAGCCCAGGAGTTTGAGATGAGCCTGAGCAACTCAGAGAGACTCCATCTCTACGAAAAATAATAATAATTAGCTAGACATGTTGGCACTCACCTGAGGTCCCAGCTACTCAGGAGGCTGATTGTTTGAGCCCAAGAGGTTAAGGCTGCAGTAAGTCTTGATCACACCACTGCACTCCAGCCTGGGTGACAGAGGGAGACCTTGTCTCAGAAAAAGTATAGGGCTGAGTGTGGTGGTTCACACCTGTAATCCCAGCACTTTGGGGGGCCAAGGCAGGCAGATCACCTGAGGTCAGGAGTTTGAGTCCAGCCTGGCCAACATGGTGAAATCCTGTGTCTACTAAAAATACAAAAATGAGCTGGGCATGGTGGCACATACCTGTAGTCCCAGATATTTGGGAGGCTGAGGCACAAGAATCGCTTGAGCCAAGGCAGAGGTTGCAGTGAGCCGAGATCGTGCCACTAGACTCCAGCCTAGGCAACAGAGTGAGACTTCTCAAAAAAAAAGAAAAAAGCATAATTTTTATTCTTCTTAAAGAACTATATGAGAATTCTTAATTCCATGCAGACATAGCATACTAG
Organism: Plecturocebus donacophilus; assembly: GCA_004027715.1. Classification (NCBI taxonomy): domain Eukaryota; kingdom Metazoa; phylum Chordata; class Mammalia; order Primates; family Pitheciidae; genus Plecturocebus; species Plecturocebus donacophilus. Next base: position 15,169 of record PVKP010032322.1, on the reverse strand, counting down.
TAAAATCCAAATTTCATGTGAAATTTCTAATTCTCAATTATATTTTCCCATTGGATATCATTATAGATTATGTAATTAAATGGATGAATAAAATTGTATATTCTGTTTTTTTGACAGAGTGAGACTCTGTCTCACTCTGTCACCCAGGCTGGAGTGAAGTGGTGTGATCTCAGCTCACTGCAACATCTGCCTCCTGAGTTCAAGAGATTCTCCTACCTCAGCCTCCCAAGTAGCTGGGATTACAGGTACCTACTACCATGTCCAGCTAATTTGTATTTTTAGTAGAGACGGAGTTTCACCATGTTGGCCAGGTTGGTCTCAAACTCCTGACCTTCAGTGATCTGTCTGCCTCGGCTTCCCAAAGTGCTGGGATTACAGGCATGAGCCACTGCACCCTACCTATATTCAAATTTTGGTTGTGTACATTTTTTTAAGCTATTTTATAAATCAAAGAATACTTAATGGAGGCCAGGCAAGCGGATCACCTGAGGTCAGGAGTTCGAGACCAGCCTGGCCAATGTGGCAAAACCTCATCTTTACTAAAAATAAAAAAATTAGCCAGGCATGGTGGCAGGTGCCTGTAATCCCAGCTACTCGGGAGGCTGAGGCAGAAGTTATAGTGAGCCGAGATCGCCCCACTGCACTCCAGCCTGGGAGACAGAGCAAAATGCCATCTCAAAAACAATAAAGAAAACAGGATACTTAATGCAAAAACTTCTCATAATCTCCAAAAGACCTGAGCCTGAGCAACATAGCAAGACCTTGTCTCTACTAAAAATAAAAAATTACCCAGGTGTGGTGGCACTCGCCTGTGTTCCCAACCACTGGGAGGCTGAGGTGGGAGGATTATTTAAGCCAGGGAAGTCAAAGCTGCAGTGAGCTGCAATTACACCACTGCATTCTAGCCTGGGCAACAAAGCAAGACAATGTCTCAAAAATAAAGGCATGGGCTAGGAGCGGTGGCTCACATCTGTAATCTCAGCATCTTTGGAGGCCAAGGCAGGTCAATCACAAGGTTAGGAGTTCAAGACCAGCCTGGCCAACATGGTAAAACCCCATCTCTACTAAAAATACAAGAAAATTAGCTGGGTGTGGTGGCAGGTGCCTATAATCCCAGCTACTCTGGAGGCTGAGGCAGGAGAATCACTTGAACCCAGAAAGTGGAGGTTACAGTGAGCCAAGATCTCACCACTGCACTCCAGCCCGTGTGACAGTGGGAGACTCCATCTCAAAATAAATAACAAAGGCATGGCCTGACTTCACATTTTCAAAGTCTTGTTTTATTAGTAAAACTATTTATTGTTGAAGCCAGAGTGTCTAAAGAAAAAAAATGTTGAATGGGACTGAACACATAGCAATAGATTATATTGATCGAATACTAGGAAACCTGACTACCAGAGTAGAGATACGTACATGTGGTTGGCTATTTTAGAGCAGCACTGTCCAATACAGTACCCACATGTGACTATTAAGCATTTGAAATGTTTTAAATGTAATTTTAATTAATCTAAATTTACAGATGGATAATTCAATTATTGGAAAACTTAAGTATTTCTTAAAAACTTAGATATAGGCTGGGCGCGGTGGCTCACGCCTGTAATCCAAGCACTTTGGAGGCCAAGGCGGGCAGATCACCTGAGGTCGGGAGTTCAAGACCAGCCTGACCAACATGGTGAAACCCCGTCTTTAAAAAAAAAAAAAAAAAAAAAAAAAACTTAGATATATAAGCCTACTTTTTCAACTGTATATTTTGTTATTTAAATCTAAATATATATATATTCAGAATTTCTGTCAAAAAACACAAAAATAAAAATCTAAATATAGATATTTCTTATAATATGGAATCTGAATCGAGATGTACTTTAAGTATAAAATTTACATTAAATTTCAAAGACTTGGCCGGGCACAGTGGCTCACACCTATAATCCCAGCACTTTGGGAGGCCAAGGCAGGCGGATCATGAGGTCAGGAGTTTAAGACCAGCCTGACCAACATGGTGAAACCCCATCTCTACTAAAATTACCAAAAAAAACTAACCAGGTATGGTGGATCGTGCCTGTAATCCCAGCTACTGAGGAGGCTGCAGTAGGAGAATCACTTGAACCTGGGAGGCAGAAGTTGCAGTGAACTGAGATAATACCACTGCACTCAAACCTGGGCAACAAAGCGAGACTCAGTCTCAAAAAAAAAAATTAAAGACTTGTATGAAAGAGAGAATGTCAAATATCTCAATTTTTATTACATGCTAAAATAACATTTTAGCTGGGCATGGTGGCATGTGTCTATAATCCTAGCACTTTTCAGAGGCCAAGGCTGGGTGGATCACTTGAGCTCAAGAGTTTGAGACCAGCCTGGGCAATAGAGTGAGACCTTATCCCTACAAATGCCAAAACAAAAACAAAACAAAAAAATTAGTTGGGCACAGTGGTACATGCCTGTAATTACGGCTACTCAGGAGGCAGAGGTGGGAGGATCCCTTGAGTCCAGGTGGTTGAGGCTGCAGTGCCAAGACAGCACCACTGCACATCAGCCTGGGCGACAGTGAAATCCTGTCTCAATAATAATAATTTCACTTTTTTAATGTGACTAATACAGTATTGATAAGTATATATGCTTCTCTCATATTTCAAAATTCTTACAAGAAACTTACATTTCCATGTTATTTACTGCCAGTATGCTAATTAAAATTACAACGTACATTCTTCATAATTTAGATTATAAGAAAACCAGTTTAGCACCTTATGTGAAAGTTTTTGAAGATTTTCTTGAAAACCTGGATAAATCCCGAAAAGGAGAACTTCTTAAGAAGAGTGGTAAGACTGTATGCCTTCCCCTTCTATCTAGTTGCATCTTAGTATTAGTAGAAATGAGCAATTTTTGAGTCCCAGTCTTTCTTTGCCCTCCTCACAAAATTTACTGATTTATCTTACTATCTTGAATGTTTCAGAAATTGAGGTTCCTTAATTCAATTCAACACATAGTTACTAAACACATTCTAAGGATCAGGTATTATAAGGGAGACAAAGATGAATTATACATCATGCCTTCTTGCCCTTAAGAAGTACTAACCTGGCCAGGCGCGGTGGCTTAGACCTATAATCCCAGCACTTTCGGAGGCCAAGGTGGATGGATCGCGAGGTCAAGAGGTCGAGACCATCCTGGCCAACATGGTGAAACCCTGTCTCCACTAAAAATACAAAAAAAATTAGCCGGGTGTTTGGCACGCGCCTGTAGTCCCAGCTACTCAGGAGGCTGAGGCGGAAGAATCGCTTGAACCCGGGAGGCGGAGGTTGCAGTGAGCCAAGACTGCGCCACTGTGCTCCAGCCTGGCAACAGAGCAAGACTCCATCTCAAAAAAAAAGAAAAAGTACTAACTTGACCAGGCACAGTGGCTCATGCCTGTAATCCCAATACTTTGGGAGGCTGAGGCGGCTGGATCACTTGAGGTCAAGGGTTCGAGACCAGCCTGGCCAACATGGTTAAACCCTGTCTCTACTAAAAATAGAAAAATCAGCCAGGCGTGGTGGCAGGCACCTGTAATCTCAGCTACGCAGGAGGCGGAGGTTGCAGTGAGCCGAGATCACACCATCATGCTCCCCCGCCTGAGTAACCAAGTGAGACTCCGTCGCAAAAAAAAAAAAAGTACTAACTTTGTACAAACCGAAAAAGTACAAAATGTTAAGAAAGATTTTATCTGATGGACTCCAACATTTCATATGAAAACAATGGTATCTGAACTTTTCCATGAGCTGCTATAAGAATTCTAATTCCTAGCCAGGCACGGTGGCTCATGCCTGTAATCCCAACACTTTGGGAGGCTGAGGCGGGTGGATTGCCTGAGGATCAAGACCAGCCTGGCCAACATAGTGAAACCCCGTCTCTACTAAAAATACAAAAAAATTAGCTGGGTGTGGTGACGGGCACCTGTAATCCTAGCAACTAGGGAGGCTGAGGCAGGAAAATCACTTGAACTTGGGAGGCAGATGTTGCAGTGAGCCAAGATCATGCCATTGCACTCCAGCCTGGGCAACAAGAGCAAAACTCCATCTCAAAAAAAAAAAGAATTCTAATCTCTAGGCTGGGCGTGGTGGCACACACCTATAATCCCAGCACTTTGGGAGGCTAAAGTGGGGAATCACCTGAGATTAAGAGTTCAAGACCAGGCTGGCCAACACAGTGAAACCCTGTCTCTACTAAAAATACAAAAATTAGCTGGTAATGGTGGCAGGTACCTGTAATCCCAGCTACTTAGGAGGCTGCGGCAGGAGAATTGCTTGAACCCGGGGGGTGGAAGTTGAAGTAAGCCAAGATGGCCCCACTGCACTCCAACCTGGGAGACAAAGCAAGACTCTGTCTCAAAAAAAAAAATATATATATATATATACAAAAATTAACCAGGCATGGTATTGCATGCCTGTAATCCCAGCTACTTGGGAGGCTGAGGCAGAAGAATCGCTTGAACCCAGGAGGTGGAGGCTGCAGTGAGCCGAGATTGTGCCATTGTACTCCAGCCTGGGTGACAGAGCAAGACTGGATCTCAAAAAAAAAGAAAAGAAAAGAAAGAATTCTAATCCCTAATGCCAATATGCCATACCATAAGGTATAAGAAGCATTTCCACAAGCAGAAATTTGATGAGATACGGGTATAGAGGTGGGAAAAGGCCAAGGGTTGCTCATTCTTGAAGGAACAGCAAGAGCAAAGACAGGAAAGCATCCAGTCACTCTGGAAGCCATCAAGTAGTACAAGTAATCTAGAAAACGGTGTTTCCAGAAGTGGTGGGCTATAAATCCAAAGATGCAAGCTGAATGGCCTTGAATTCCAGGCTTAGGTGTTTGGGCTTGGTTTTGGCCTTAGTTCAATAAATAGGAAGCTATTAAAGGTTCTGAGGAAGGGAATGCCATGATTGTAGTTTTATCTAGAAAGATAAATCTGGACGAGGCAGGGAATAGAATAGAGCCCAAGAGGCAGCTAGAACAGTAGCACTGGAGATCTCCAAAAGGTGCAAATACTAGAACCATCCTTGAGACTTGTTAATGATTTAGAAGTGAAGAGATGAAAGATGGAAGGGAAAATGTTAACAGAAGCCAGGTGAAAAAAATTCCAAGATTATCACATGTCAGATACAGTAGGAAACTGATAAAATCCTGCTGCATATAATAACCGGCAGGAGATGCAAAGAGGATAGCAGTGTCAAATGAAGAGTACTCTAAACGGGAGACACCTGAGCATATGTGTAAGCCAAGAGGAAAAAATCGGCAGATTGAATATTATTTCAAGAGATTGATGGATACTCTAGAAAACTGTAACAATGTTACAATACAAATTCTCTTGCCACTTCATTTTTTATTTAAATATGTGATAGTTTAAGGAGTCATGCCTAAGGTAATGCTCTACTCATAGTAGACACTCAAATGTGTGATTATTGAATGAACAACAATGACTCTGAACTTGGAAAGCCTGGTTGAAGCTGCCATTTCAACTGGCCATATTAAGTCCTTTGTATTCTCACTGTTCCATACTAGCTCAGCCTATAGTGTGGGCTTCAGCAAATGTGTAAGCAAATCTTTGTGTATGATGTGAGTTTAATAGAAGCATTAGGCAAATAAGAATGTAAAAATAAATGGGCTTTGTTTTCCTTTGCTGTTCTTCCATATATTATCTATTCTATTTTAGATTTACAAAAAGATTTCTGAAGACAGAGCTCCTCAAACCAATGTGGATATCTTCTGCCTCAACCAAAGATCAAATACTTCAAGAGCCATTTAATAAATACGGCAGAATTATGTATGTGTCTTAAAGCTCAAAGTAAATTTACCTTTTCTCGAGAAATAATTTATGTTGAAAAGATTTCCTGGCCAGGTGCAGTAGCTCATGTCTGTAATCCCAGCACTCTGGGAGGCCGAGGCGGGCAGATCACCTGAGGTCAGTAGTTCAAGACCAGCCTGGCCAACATGACGAAACCTTGTCTCTACTAAAAATACAAAAATTAGTCAGGCACAGTGGCACATATCTGTAATCCCAGCTACTCCGGAGGCTGTGGCAGGAGAATCACTTGAACCCAGGAGGCAGAGGTTGCAGTGAGCCGAGATCACATCCACTAGGCGACAGAGTGAGACTGTCTCAAAAAAAAAAATTTCCTGAGACAACCAAAGGAAGAGTGTCAAGGCTCCTGGAAGGAGAAATAAAAGGAGGTGGGCCAGTGCAGTGGCTCACACCTGTTATCCCAGCACTTTGGGAGACCGAGGCGGACGGATCACCTGAGGTCAGGAGTTCAAGACCAGCCTGGCCAACGTAATGAAACCCTGTCTCTACTAAAAATACAAAAATCAGCCAGGCATGGTGACAGGTGCCTGTAATCCCAGCTACTCGGGAGGCTGAGGCAGGAGAATTGCTTGAAACCAGAAGGTGGAGGTTGCAGTGAGCCAAGATCATGCCACTGCACTCCAGCCCTGTCAACAGGAACAAAACTCTGTCTCAGAAAACAAACAAAAGGCATAAGTGGATTGCAGATAATTTTGTAAAATTTAATATTACATAAAGATAATTCTAAGGCTACTGATATAAATACCCAGTTCTATCAGTTGCCATATATAGAGATAAGTGAGCAGTAATAGGCCCAAGACTGTCATCTCAGATCACTTTATATGTCATATTTTTGGGTGAATGAGGGTTTTGTCCTTAAGTTTTAAACATTTAATTATATCTGGAGGGCCAGTTGCAGTGGCTCACACCTGTAATCACAACATTTTGGGAGGTCAAGGCAGGCAGATCACTTGAGGTCAGGAGTTTGAGACCAGCCTGGCTAACATGGTAAAACCTGTCTCTACTAAAAATACAAGAAAATTAGCCACGTGTGGTGGTGAGCACCTGAAATCCCAGCTACTTGGGAGGCTGAGGCAGGAGAATAGCTTGAACCCAGGAGGTGGAGGTTGCAGTGTGCCGAGATCATGCCACTGCACTCCAACCTCAGCAGCACAACGAGACTCCTTCTCAAATAAATAAATAAATAAAACCTGTTAGACTTGTAAAAACACTTGGGACTTTTTATATATCTAGGTACTTCATTTTTTTTCAGTTTTTGTTTTTGAGACAGTCCCGCTCTGTCACCCAGGCTGGAGTACAGTGGCACGATCTCAGCTTACTGCAACCTCTGCCTCCTGGGTTCAAGTGATTCTCCTGCCTCCGCCTCCCATGTAGCTGGGACCACAGGCATGTGCCACCAGCTAATTTTTTTTTTTCTTTTTTTTTTTGTATTTTTAGTAGAGATGGGCTTTCACCATGTTGGCCAGGATGGTCTCAATCTCCTGACCTTGTGATCTGCTCGCCTCACCTCCCAAAGTGCTGGGATTACTTTTTTTTTTTTTTTTTTTTTTTTTGAGATAGAGTTTCCCTCTTGTCGCCCAGGCTGGAGTACAATGGCACAATCTTGATTCACTGCAACCTCTACCTCCCTGGTTCAAGCAATTCTGCCTCAGCCTCCCGAGTAGCTGGGATTACAGGCATGCACCACCACACCTAGCTAATTTTTTTTGTATTAGTAGAGATGGGGTTTCATCATGTTGGCCAGGCTAGTCTTGACGCCTGACCTCAGGTGAGCTGCCTCACCTGGCTGGTACTTCAATTTTTAAAGTCTAATTTTGTGAAATGGGTTCTAATGTGTCAGATTTATCTTGCCTTGTTTTACAACCAATCTAAACAAAAGTCATTCTAGTTTATATTCTGTCTAATGAGAAAATTTGAGAGCAAGCTGTCAGTTTGGTGCTTTTAATGACAATGAAAAATTTCCTTCCTTTGCATTTCCTTTAACATTGTTTCCTCTACAATTAGTCTTTTTTTTTAATCTTTTGGTTTATATGAAACAGACTCTATAATGCAGTCAACACATTCACTCCTTGACCTATATTTTAAGAAAATTCCTACCAGGCGCAGTGGCTCACACCTGTAATCCCAGCAAGTGATTTGGGAGGCAGGTGATTTGGGTGGATCACTTGCAGTCAGGAGTTTCAGACCAGCCTGACCAACATGGTAAAGCTCCATCTCTACTAAAAATACAAAATTAGCCAGATGTGGTGATGCACACCTGTAATCCAAGCTACTTGGGAGACTGAGAAGAATCGCTTGAATCCGTGAGGCAAAGGTTTCAGTGAGCCAATATTGCACCATTGCACTCCAGCCCGGGCAATAAGAGTGAAACTCTTATCTCAAAAAAAAAAAAAAGAAAAGAAAAATCCTCATTATTTGATTGGTTGGTTGGTTTTTGGTGGTTTGTTTTGTTTTGAGCTGTAGTCTTGCTCTGTCACCCAGGCTGGAGTGCAATGGTGCAATCTCGGCTCACTGCAACCTCTGCCTCTGCCTCCTGATTTCAAGCTATTCTCCTGCATCAGCCTCCTGAGTAGCTGGGATTACTCAGGCACACACTGCCATGCACAGCTAGTTTTCTGTATTTTTAGTAGAGACAGGGTTTCACCATGTTGCCCAGGCTGGTATCGAACTCCTAACCTCGGGAGATCTGCCCACCTGGGCCTCGCAAAGTGCTGGGATTGCAGATGTGAGCCACCCCGCCCGATTGAAAATTCCTCATTAGTTGAGCTTATGTGTACTATGGATTATTAAGTCTTCAGATTCTAGAAAATGTGTGTCGATAAAACCTTCTAAATACAAAATTACTAGACACTCATTCATCCAAAACTAATCAGTAAAGAACTCAGAATGAGGGAGAGAGATCCAAGATGGCTGATAAGCAACAGCTCAGGATTGTAGCTCCCAGGGAAAGCACAGAGAGCAAGTGGACACCGCACTTTCAGACAAATTTTTGTTGCCCATAGACTGGGAGATTCCTGGCGGAAGAGCCCCACTGGTCGCCAGCACAACTCTTTTGGCCGGTGTGGCTGTTTTGCCGGCACCCCGGCGCGGTGCTTCTCGGGGCGGAGTGTATGGGACTGGGTGCCCTTTTAGTCAGGCTCGGCTGGTCCCATCCCCACAAGGAGAACAGCAATTGAAAGCACTGAGGACTAAGAGTTTCACAGCAAGCACAGCCAAATCCTGGAACACCTAGCTCTGTGGGGAAGGGGCATCCACTGAAGGAAAACTAAGAAACAGAAAAAACTTCATCACCAACAAGCCAGACATCCACTCAGAGACCCAATCTGAAAGTCTGCAATTACAAAGACGACAAGTTAATAAATCCACAAAAATGGGAAGAAACCAGTGCAAAAAGGCTGAGAACACCCGAAATCAGAATGCCTCTCCTCCTACAGGGAATCGCACCTCCTCATTAGCAAGGGAACAAGACCTGACGGACAATGAGTGTGATGATCTGTCAGAATCAGGCTTCAGAAGGTGGATAATAAGAAACTTCTGTGAGCTATAAGAACACGTTCTAACCCAATGCAAAGAAACTAAAAACCTTGAAAGAAGATTTAACAAAATGCTAACAAGAATGGACAACTTAGAGAGGGATGTAAGTGAATTGATGGAGCTGAAAAACACAACACGAGAACTTCACGAAGCATGCACAAGTTTCAACAGCCGAATTGACCAAGCAGAAGAAAGGATAACAGAGGTCGAAGATCAACTCAATGAAATAAAACGAGAAGGCAAGATTAGAGGAAAAAGAGTAAAAAGGAATGAACAAAGTCTCCAAGAAATATGGGACTATGTGAAAAGACCTAATCTACGTTTGATAGGTGTACCTGAATGTGAAGAAGAGAATGAATCCAAGCTGGAAAATATTCTTCAGGATATTATCCAGGAAAACTTCCCCAACCTAGCAAGGCAGGCCAATATTCAAGTCCAGGAAATACAGAGAACACCAC
>PVKP010032321.1:0-26059 GCA_004027715.1 Plecturocebus donacophilus | reverse complement strand
GTGTGTGTGTGTGTGTGTGTGTGTGTGTGTGTGTGTGTTTTGAGACAGAGTCTTGCTCTGTCGCCCAGGCTGGAATGCAATGGTGCGATCTTGGCTCACTGAAGCCTCCACCTCCAGGGTTCAAGCAATTCTCCTGCCTCAGCCTCCTGAGTAGCTGGGATTACAGGCGCCCACCACCACATCCAACTAATTTTTTTATTTTTAGTAGAGACAGGGTTTCGCTATGTTGGCCAGGCTGGTCTCGAACTACTGACCTCAGGTGATCTGCCCGCCTTGGCCTCCCAAAGTGCTGGTATTACAGGCATGAGCCACCACACCCGGCCCATTCTTGTTTTCAAAAGCTCATTCATTTCCAAACTTCTATCCCAGTGACTTTCTAGGAAAGGCAATGCCAGATACATCTTTTCTTGGACTCCAGTCCACTCTGTACATATTTTGTCTCCTCCAGTAACCATGGCCATTGTGTTGAGGAAGGAACAGAAACAAGACATTTTCTGAGCAGATTTCTATGAGCACCAGGCTGTCACCCTGCAACCACAGGACTTGAAAGTGACTCTCCCCTGCATATGACACCCACTGTGCTCCTTTTCTCAAAATCTCACTTTCCTCCCCAAGAAAATGGAGCTCCCCAGCTGAACGAACACATGGGTTTGGGGATGTGAAAAAAGGAAATGAAAGAGACAGAATATTTATGATTTCGACCACACTGGAAACTCATGGAACCTGCTGTAGCCAACTCAAGAAAGAGGGGCCAGGCTAAATTTGGAGAAAGAGATACACAACTCCCATTTTTAGAATCCAAGAGGCCTGCAGTTTGTATTATTATTATTATTGTTTTTATTTTTGAGATGGAGTCTCACTCTGTTGCCCAGTCTGGAGGGCAGTGGTCTGATCTCCGCTCACTGCCACCTCCGCCTCCCAGGTTCAAGTGATTGTCCTGCCTCAGCCTCCCGAGGAGCTGGGATTGATTATAGGCACCCACTACAATGCCCAACTAATTTTTTTGTATTTTTAGTAGAGATGGGGTTTCACCATGTTAATCAGGCTGGTTTCAAATTCCTGACCTCAGGTGATCCGCCCACCTCGGCCTCCCAAAGTACTAGCATTACAGGCATGAGTCACCACGCCTGGCCCAGTATTCTTCATCTTAAATATATTTTGGTGAAGTTTTTTTTTTCCAAAAAGGTAAAAAAAAAATTACTGTTCTACAAGGATAAAATGTACACAAATTTTTATTTAACTTAATGCAGGAACTGGAAAGATGTTAATACTTAATTAAAAGGATAATACAAAGAGCAGACATTTATATGTTTGGTAATGTTTAAAGGAGTTCAAAAATAAGGCTTATTTTTGCATTTTTAGTGTAGAGACAGGTTTCACCCTGTTGGCCAGGCTGGTCTCAAACTTCTGAACCTCAGGTGATCTACCCGCCTGGGCTCTCCAAAGTGCTGAGAATACAGGCATGAGCCATCGTACCTGGCCATAGAATAGATTTTTAAGTGTGTTAATTAAACCTACTACTTTTCACCACAACAACATCTGCCTAGATAATTTCTAGTTGGCTTTCTCTTCTCAAATATGCTGCATGCTGTCCCCATCTTCCCCCATGCACATGATCTTACAAAGAAATTTCTCCCAGACGTGACTCGGAAATCAGGCCTCTCCAGAGGGGATTGTGGCAGCTGCTTCTGTCTAGGGAAATCAACTCTTCCAAACTTAGCATCTGCTCAAGGCTGTAGCTGGCAAGGCAGGGTCCAGTGTGACCTCCCAGTCACACGTGGGAAGACGTCCAGGTGTGAGAATACCACAGACAGTCTGTTTTTCACAGGAACACACACACAGGGGAGATGGAACCTCCTCTATGGGGAGGCTCTGAGAGGGAAGGAGGAGCTGTCAATCCCTCTCACCTGGAAGGGGTTGACTCAGGAAGGCAGTGGGTCTATTTTGCCACATCCTGGCCCTTGGTGAGATGGGGACAGATTAGACAGCAGCTAAGGTGAGGGGAGACCCCATTTCTGTCTGTAATAGCTCCAGAGAGCCTGGTGCTCACTCCCAGAACAAGCCCTGGGGAAATGAGAGCCAGGCTCCTGGGGAGGGGCAGTTCCTCTTTCTGCCCCTCATGGGCTCCCACCAGCAAGCAGAGGTACGGCAGTGCCCATGTACAAACACGGAAGATGCGGGGGCACAGCTTCCCACCTTCACCTGGAGCCCTGGTTCCTCCCTATCTGTCAGGAACGTGGACTTCCTTTACTGTCCCCCACAGAGGTGGAAACGTCCTTCTGTTTTTTGTTTTGTTTTGTTTTTGTTTTTGTTTTGAGATGAAATTTCACTCCTGTTGCTCAGGCTGGAGTGCAGTGGGGTGATCTTGGTTCACTGCAACCTCTGCCTCCTGGTTTCAAGCGATTCTCCTGCCTCAGCCTCCCAAGTAGCTGGGATTACAGGTACCCACCACTATGCCCAGCTAATTTTTGTGGTTTTAGTAGAGACTGGGTTTCATCGTGTTGGTCAGGCTGGTCTCAAATTCCTGACCTTGGTATCTGCCCGCCTTGGCCTCCCAAAGTGCTAGGATTACAGGCGTGAGCCACCGTGCCTGTCCGAAAACATCCTTCTTAATAACCCCCTTGTGAATCCCCATTTCTGTTTGAAATGTCTGCAGAGAGCCTGGTGCTCACCCTCAGAACAAGCCCTGGGAAATGAGAGCCAAGCTCCTGGGGAGGGGCAGTTCCTCTTTCTGTGGGGCTGCCAATGGGATGACCTCGTCATGGGGAGGACCCAGCCTCCGAGTGCCTCACACCATGTGTCTTTCTGTCCTGTGGGCACCGTAGTCACATCTGCCTGCACAGCCAGGGCCAGGAGGAGGAGATGCCATGACTCCCATCCTTACAATCCTGCTCTACTTTGGTAAGATCTTAAGAGAGGGAGGAGAGACCCTAGTCTAAGAGAGACCCCAATCCATAGCCAGACCCCGGTCAATTAGGATACCCCAGGTATCAAGGAAAGAAGAAGACCTGCTCCGGCTTTGGGGACAAATCTCTCACTAGGAACTCTCTTCCAGGTCTGAGTTTGGGCCCCAGTACCCACGTGCAGGCAGGTCAGTCTGTCCCCAGCTGTCCCAGGTCCCTCCTCCTATCTGGGGACAAGGGGCCACCCCTGGGCAGCTGGGGATGGAGAAAAGCTGACTGATGAGGATGTCTGGAGGGATCTGGGGCTGAGAGCTAGGATTTGAGGGGTGGGGACATCTTGAGGCCTAACCTGTGATTTCCTCCCAGAGAACTTACTCCAACCCATCTTGTTGGCCCATCCAGGTCCCGTAATCACCTAGACCCTAGTCTAGGGTAGACCCCAATTCATAGCCAGATCCTGGTCAATTAGGACACCCCAGGGGCTCTAGGAAAGAAGACCTGCTCGGGCCTCAGGGGCAGATCTCTCACAGGGAACTCTCTTCCAAGGCTGAGTCTGGACCCCAGGACCCAGGTGCAGGCAGGTGAGTCTGTCCCCATCTGGCCCAGGTCCCTCCTCCTCACTGGGGACAAGGGCTCACTTGTAGGCAGCTGGGGATGGAGAAGAACAGCTCAGGGCTGACTGCTAGGGATGTCTGGAGGGTCCTGGGGCTGAGAGCTGGGATCTGAGGGGTGGGGACATCTTGGGGCCTAACTTGTGATTTCCTCCCAGAGAACCTACTCCAACCCATCTTGTGGGCCAAGCCAGGTCCCGTGAGCACCTGGAATAAGCCTGTGACCCTCTGGTGTCAGGGCACCCAGGAGGCCCAGGAGTACCGTCTGGATAAAGATGGAAGTTCAATGTCAAGAACTATATTAAAAACACTGAATTCTGAAAACAAGGTCAAATTCTCCATCCCAGCCATGCAGTGGGAACATGCAGGGCGATATCACTGTTACTATCAGAGCCCTGCAGGCTGGTCAGAGCCCAGTGACCCCCTGGAGCTGGTAGTGATAGTTGAGAGGACACTCAGGGGTCCCAGCCCCAGGCTCTGCCCTCAGGAAAGGGGTCAGCTCTCAGGGGTATCTCCCTCTCACAGCCCAGCCCTGAGGGAGAGGATAGGAGGTGTGAGCCCCATTTAACAAGGCTGCTGTTTTTTTCTCCTAAAGGCTACAGCAGACCCACCATTTCAGCCCTGCTGAGCCCTGTGGTGACCTCAGGAGTGAACATGACCTTCCTGTATGCCTCTCAGCTGGGACTGGACAGGTTCACTCTGATTGAGGAAGGAGCCCACAGGCTCTCCTGGACCCTGGGCTCACATCAACACAACCATTGAAAGTTCCAGGCCCTGTTCCCCATGGGTCCCCTGATCTTCAGCCACAGGGGTACATTCAGATGCTATGGCTATCAAAACAATGCCCCCTACGTGTGGTCAGAACCCAGTGACCCCCTGCAGCTCCTGGTGTCAGGTGAGCACGCCACGGCCTTTCCTTATGTAACGTCAGGGCACCAGGGGAGCTGTTGGCAGCCTTGCCCTCAGGCTAGACCCACTCGAGAAGAAAAGATAAGGGAAAGACAGGCCCCTGGGGACACAGATACAGAGTGAGGAAAAACGAAGACACTGGAAACCCGAGTGAGGAAGACTACGGAAGGAAGGGACATGGGAGGAACCAGCCCTCTGAGTCCTGGTTCCTTTTCCCCTCCAGGCGTGTCTAGGAAGCCCTCCCTCCTGACCCTGCAGAGCCCTTTCGTGGCCCCCGGAGAGAACCTGACCCTCCAATGTGGCTCTGATGTCGGGTACGTCAGATATGCTCTGTACAAGGTAGGGGGCGATGGCCTCCCCCAGCGCCCTGGAGAGCAGTCCCAGGCTGGGCTCTCCCAGGCCAACTTCACCCTGAGCCCTGTGAGAGTCTCCCACGCGGGCCAGTTCAGATGCTACGGTGCACACAACGTCTCCTCCGAGTGGTCAGCCCCCAGTGACCCCCTGGACATCCTGATCACAGGTGAGGAGCCCAGTGGATTCAGTCAGGGACCCAGGCTCTGCACAGGCCCTGCTGGGGGAGCCCAGGTGATGATGGCCAGGATGAGGGGTAGGGGTCCCAAGGGAGGGAGAGACAGAGACAGGGAATGGGTGGGGAGGGGGAGACAGAGAAAACAGAGACTGAGGGTCCCAGAGAGAGGTGGGGAGATCTCAGCTCAGAACAAGGCAGGGCAGCCCCTCACCCATCCTTCTTCTCTCCGGGACAGGTCCCTGACAGACCCTCCCTCTCAGTGCAGCCGGGCCCCACGGTGGCCTCAGGAGAGAATGTGACCCTGCTGTGTCAGTCACGGAGCCCAATGTTCAGTTTCCTTCCGACCAAGGAGTGGGCAGCCCATCCCCTGCTGCGTCTAAGATTCACTTACAGAGCTCAACAGTACCTGGCTGAATTCTCCATTCCTGTGACCTCAGCCAACGCAGGGACCTACAGGTGCTATGGCTCATACAGCTCGAACCCCTACCTGCTGTCTCACCCCAGTGACCCCCTGGAGCTCTTGGTCTCAGGTGAGGGCGCTGATCCTGTCCTCTCTGAGCTCAAAGGCTCAGCTCAGGCCCTGCCCCTAGGAGAGCTCAGGACACTAAGGAGTGAGGGGAGGGTCCAGCCCATGAGAGGATGGAAATAGATGGGGACCTTCCACCCCTGCCTCCCACCCCTGAAATCTCAGTAGGGTAAAGAGCAGGGAGGGCTGGGAGGAGATGAGTGAACCTCAGAGGAGATGAGATTAGACTGAGGGCATAGGACGGAAGCCCCACGCACTCCCCACCTGATGTCTCCACCTCACATTCAATGTCTGGGTGTCCCAGCCCCTCACCACCAGGTTGTGACCCCTATGGGAGATGAAAACACAGTTACTCTGACCCAGTGTAATATTCTACGCTTGTCTCAATCTTATCTCCAATATTCGGGAAAGGGGTGTGTTCCCCAGAGGAGCAGAGGGGAGGGTGGACAGTAAGGGTGTGGTCCACATGGCTCCCTGAGGCTCCAAGGATGGGGCAGGTGTTCCCTCCATGGTGGTCAGAGGGGAGGGAGGTTTCCTGGGACCAGGCAGGAAGGAGGGAGCAGTGATGATGGGTGGAGAAGCCAGGTCCTCCCCTACCTGAGCAGGATTTGGGGTCCAGGCCTGACTTGGACAAGGGGAAGATGCTGGGGCTGATGGAGGAAGAAGAGAGGTGGGCAAGTTGGACAGAGGACAGATGGACACTCCCTTGGAAGCTCTCAGTTTTCATTTCCAAGAGCCCCTGGGGATGGAGGCCTCACCCACACTTGTGGGGTTCCTAGGCCCTCTCAGGACAGGAGGGAAGGCTGCTCAGGCCTCGATCGGATCTCACTGTGGTGAGGGTGGAGTCCACCCCAGATGTGCTCCTTTAGAGAGAAGCACCCCAGCTCTGGGTACTGCTTGGGCCCCTGGTGGCCTCTAGACTCAGGGCACCCCTGAGACTAAGGAGGGGCTATGCACCTGCTCCCTGGATAAGTTAGGGAATTATTCACAGCAGGTCTTGTGTGTCATTCATTTCTATTCTGTATTTTCTGTGTACATTTGTCTATTGCTGCTCTTTTCCTGAAACCTTAAAAGCCATACTGGGCTGGGTACGGTGGCTCACGCCTGTAATCCCAGCACTTTGGGAGGCCGAGGCGGGCGGATCATGAGGTCAAGAGACTGAGACCATCCTGGCCAACATGGTGAAACCTCGTCTCTACTAAAGATACAAAAATTAGCTGGGTGTGGTGTTGTGTGCCTGTAGTCCCAGCTACTCGGGAGGCTGAGGCAGGAGAATTGCTTGAACCCAGAAGGCAGAGGTTGCAGTGAGCCAATGTCGTGCCACTGCACTCCCGCCTGGCGACGGAGCCAGACTCTGTCTCAAAAAAAAAAAAAAAAGCCATACTTATGTGTATTAATTTAGTTTAAGATATATGGATATATGATTTTAAAATAATTCTCCAGTTTTTATTGAGATACGTTAAATGTATACATTCATTTAAATAGAAAGTCACTTCTTGTTAACATTAAATCTTTTAGCACTTCTATTTTTATTTTGATTGTAATTTAATTTAACTTGGTTTTATTTTTAGAGATGGGGTCTCACTCTGTTGCCCAGGCTGATCAGAGCAGGATCATAGCTCACTACAACCTAAAACTCCTGGGCTCAAGCAATCCTCCTGCCTCAGTTTCCCTAGTAGCTGGAATTGCAGGTGTGCACCACCACGCCTGGCTAATTTTTAAAAAAAATTTTTTTGGAGACAAGGTCTCTCTATATTGCTCTTTAAGATTTTTTAAATTGAGGTTTATTAGTGAATTTTGGAAATGTTTTGAAGTTTTATTTAGACTAATTGTGTACATTCATAGGTACATTTAAGAATTGCTCAACCACTGTAACAATAGTTAAGTAGAGTCTTTGATTTCTTTGTATTTTATATGAAAGAGTTAAGAATCCATCACAAAGCTATTTTTTTGTATGTATTAATTTATTTCACGTGAACTTACTACAGATTCTGTTCCTTTTAGTTGCTTTTCAATTTATCTCTTCTGATTTACTGATGAAGTTTATATCAGCCATAAAAAATTAGAAATTTCACTTTTATATTTCCAAATTGTAAGCCCGTCTTTCTCATCTCAAATATGAATATATATGTAGTTACATATATATTTTTTAAAACAAATCTCTAAAGCCAAATATCCATATGCATTTGTAATCATTATATTAGCCTGTTCTCACACTCATAGAAAGAACTACCTGAGACTAGGTAATTTATAAAGCAATGAGGATTCACTGACTCATGATTCCGCAGGCCATATAGGAAGCATGGCTGGGGAGGCCTTGGGAAGCTTTCCATCATGACAAGGCGGAGAGGAAGCAGACACATCTTATATGACTGGAATAGGAGGAAGAGAGAGAAGGGGGAGGTGCTACACACTTTAAATAACAAGATCTCATGACAGATCACTATCACAAGAGCAGCAAGGGGAAAGTCTGCTCCCATGATCCAGTCACCTCCTATTGGGCCCCCTCCTATAGGGATTACAAGTCAACATTAGATTTGAGAGGGATACAAATGCAAACCATGTTAATCACATATATTTTATATGAATATATGTGTTATGTACCTATACAGACACACATAGGTATTAAGCATAGGAATGCTTAATATTTCATTCATTCCTATACTTAATGTTTTTTCATTGGGTATGTTTTTTTGATATTTACTTGTTTTTATTTTACTTTAAGTTCAGGTATGGTTTTTTGTTTTTTGTTCTTTTGATGGAGTTTCACTCTTGTTGCCCAGGCTGGAGTGCAGTGGTATGATCTTGGCTCACTGCAACCTCCACCTCCCAGATTCAAGTGATTCTCCTGACTCAGCCTCCCAAGTAGCTGGGATTACAGGCATGCGCCATCATGCAGGCTAATTTTGTATTTTTAGTAGAGATGGGGTTTCTCCATATGGTAAGGCTGGTCTCGAGCTCCCGACCTCAGGTAGTCTGCCCGCCTCAGCTTCCCAAAGTACTGGGATTACAGGCATGAGCCACCACACCTGGCCTCGAGTATGTTTTTAAATATTTGCTTTTCACCTTCCAATCTAGGTTCATACTTCAAAAAATCAGAAATGTTTTTCTATCCCACTCATTATCATTTAGAAAAAAATACATTTTTGGGCTGGGCGCAGTGCTAGGATTACATGCCTGTAATCCTAGCACTTTGGGAGACTGAGGTGGGTGGATCACCTGAGGTCAGGAGTTCAAGACCAGCCTGGACATCATGGTGAATCCCCACCTTAAAAAAATAAATAAATAAAATTTAAAAAATAAAAAGAAAAAATAAATTTTTGTATTTAAGTATATCACATTGTAGGTGTTCTTAACTATATGAAGAATTAGTTAACAAGACATTAAATGGATGAGGAAACCTCAAGAGAGCTGGCTGAAGAAGCACGAAGCAGGGGCAGTCACAGCCCTAAGCCCTCAGCCCTCGTGCTCCTGACTTTCAAGAGCAGCTGAGGACCAGCTCCTCATCAATGGAGCCTGGGTCCTAATCCACTGAAAAATGGAAATTTCCATCTCTGGGGGAATTTGTTGTGTTCTTGTTACACAAGATTGCACATCTAAGACAGCACACAGAAGCTCAATTCTTTCTAGTTGGGAGATCATTCTTCTCACTAATCTTGAGCTATTGGGCTCAAGTAAACTTTGTTCCAAAGTGACTCAGACACAAGATCTGAATTCCCAGAGCACAGAGAGGCTGAAGAACCCAATGAGGTACGAGGGAAGGCCTGCTAGAGCAGAGATTGTGTTCGCTAAGGATCTACATAAAGTCATGACACAAGAGACAGAGGAATGTAAGAATGCAGAACCCAGGGGAGAGGCTCTTCAGCTTCTCACCAATATCCTTGTTCTTTAATTCTTAGGAGCAGCTGAGACCCTCAACCCAGCACAAAAAAAGTCAGATTCCAAGACTGGTGAGTGAGGAGATGCTTTCAGTTACAGGGCTGGGCACAGAGGGTCAGGTCCTGTCAAGGGGAGGTGGGTGCCCTGGGTGGACATCCAGGGATCCTAGGTATTTGTGATCTGCCCTGACCTCTGTGGCTTCGTTGTTTTCCATCCCCAGCCTCACACCTCCAGGATAACACAGTGGAGAATCTCATCCACATGGGCGTGGCTGGCTTCATCCTGGTGGTCCTCGGGATTCTGCTATTTGAGGCTCTCAGCACAGCCAGAGAAGCCCCCAAGATGCAACCAGGAGGTGAACAGCAGAGAGGACAGTGCACCCTTCAGAGTGGCGGAGCCTCAGGAACAGATCTGATGATCCCAGGAGGTTCTGGAAGTCTGGGGCAGTAGTTGGGGAAGTGTCTGCTGAGAATGTCAGGAAGAAGCATGGGTCAGGTGCAGGACGATGTCTGGGTGTCTGTAGAAGATGCTTCCTCCACAAAATTGTGGTGTTTTCCTCCTCGTTGTCAACTCTCCTTGACTTCCCCTCCCTTCTTTTTTCTTCCCTAGGAGGTGAGACTTCATCCATACAGTGGGTTTCGGTCTGCCCCTCTCTGACCTCATGATGTGCTCCACTTTCAGGTAATACATCTTTCATTATTTTTAACTACTGCATTTTCTGATGTGTATTACTGGGACTATCTCTTCGGCTCATAACATGAAATTTGCTTTTTGATAATTAAATGCATGGGCAAAAATCAGATTCGTGTTTGGAAAATATAAGTTCAAAATGATGCCCTACCACTTGTCACTTTTCCTATGTAGTTTCTCCAGAAATATGGTTACTAGGAATCAAAACAGAGGTGTTTGATGGAAAAGCCTGCAGTTGTGCCCTAGACTGGCTTCCTGAACAACAACAAAAAGGTTTTCTAAAAAGCATTTATGGTTGGGCACAGTGGCTCACACCTGTAATCCAAGCACTTTGGGAGGCTGAGACAGGTGGATCATGAGGTCAAGAGATCGAGGCCATCCTGGCCAACCTGGTGAAACCCTGTCTCTACTAAAAATACAAAAATTAGCCCAGCATGGTGGTGGGTGCCTGTAATCCTAGCTATTCAGGAGGCTGAGGCAGGAGAATCATTTGAACCTGGGAGGCTGAGGTTGCAGTGATCTGAGATAGTGCCACTGCACTCCATTCAGCCTGGAATCCAGATTGGTGCCAGGTGGGAAGAGGGAGGGTCTTAGAAAGGCTGCCGGGGAGATGGAAGGGAGAGCTTTGAGTGGAGGTGGGGATTCCAGGATAGTTCCAGTTCCTCACTCCCTTTCTGTACTCATTCCCAGGACCCCTGGGGGTCCCAGTCACCCACCCATCTGTCCCACCCCCACACCTGGTGAGTCACTGAGGCCTCTAGGCTCAGAGGGATGGATCCCATGTGTTGTCTCATGACTCTCAGGTACGAATCCTGTGAACACACTGACCTCTGCCTTCTACGTTACTCACCAGCACTATGAAATTGGGATAAATATGAAAAGGAAACAAACTGTCCCCACATTCCCTAAAATAAAACTAGATCCTCGTCCTTGGGCTTTTGCTGGATTATACTAATAAAAGTCATATCTTACAGCATATTCCATAGACTCACATCTCAGAGAAGATTCCTCCCACAGTCTCAGGGCCCTTAACTCATTGCTCTACTCTTGGGGCTTGGAGACACTCTGCACTTGGGTCTTCATCCCACCTGGGTGCAACAATTCCTTCTTCCTCCGTGTTTCATACAATGGGTTTTCCCAGTACTGCTGTCTACTTTCCTCTGCAAGAAATTCCTTACTGGTTCCACTGCAATCTCAGGGCTTCTATTTCATAAAATGGAAATGGAATTCTTCATATACCTTGAAAAGTAGAAGAATTATCCAAGCTCTATAAAATACAAACGTCCATCTAGCAAAATATTTCTTAGTACATCATAAATTCAAATATATATCATACACAATGACTGAGGATTTTATATAGTTTGAGCAATGTTGAGGTTTTTTCATCACATCTTTTTATCATTCACTGCAAACTAAGTTATAATATTGTCTGGGAATATAATGTGTAAGATAGCTATTTAGAAAGACTTAGAGTTTTTTTCTTTTTTGTCCACTAAATACTTAACATTTTATGTGCAATGCCTGCCTTAAATATGAGCATTCCCTCCTTTGAGATATGTGTTCATAAATGTACACACACATATATACTCACACGCGTATTTACTGTACAGTAACATCTACAAATACTGTGTATACACACGTAGTGTGCTTGTAACATGTAAATAATACATAACACCTAGAGTAAGTATATGTATCCTATATATCAGAATATATGCAGATTCTTTCTCTGTGCAAACTCTAATATTCCTTTATACATCTACACACATATATAATGTGTGTCTATAGTATTTATGTACATAATATGTAAATATATACATATTAACATATGTATACAAACATATCAGAATTTTTCTATACAAATCCCATAATGCATATAACTAGAACATTTTACCATATATATGTACTTTAGACTGAAAATTAACTTGTATACTTTACTCATTAATTTTTTCTCTTAACCTATCAGATCTTCATAAATATTTGTTTCAATCACCAAATAAATATAACTTTATGTTGTATATATTTTAAGAACCTGTGGTTAGATGAATGAAAGTTTACATATATTTTGTCACCTTTAATACAACCTTTCTTACTTTTTTTTTAATAGAGATGAGTCTCACTATGTTGCCCTGGCTGGTCTCAAACTCCTGGGCTCAAGTCATCCTCGTGCCTCAGCCTTCAAATACCTTTTGTGCCCAGACCTTACTACCTACATTAAAACACACAATTTTAGTTTTTATTTCTAAAATTTTTTGTATTATGTTTCATTTTGTTGGATATCAATATTTCCAATAGATATTTTAATAGCATACCTTTCTTCCCTTACTGATTGGAAATTATCATTTTATTTTAGATGGTACTATTGTGTTTCATGCATGGGTGTTATTGGGGGTATTGAGCTATTTAACTCATCCTTCAGTAGGTGAATTACTCTTTTACAGACAGGGCAAAAAAATGAATAATTTGGAATAATTTCACCTATTTAGTTAAGTATTCATTCAATTATATATTTCTGAATGAAGATTCATTTATCCTTGCCTTTAGAGATGGCAGGTTCTAATTCCATTGTAGCTGAACTCTGAGTACTCATATATGTACATGCACACGTACTCATATGTGTGTGCCCGCGTGTGTCTGCATTCGTTTGTGCGTGCATGTGTGATTTTCAAATACTTGGCTGTTTCCCACTTTTCATCACTGTGGCATCTCACATTCTACATTTTGGATTCATTTTCTTCTAACTGGATTACATCATTTAAAATCACTTTCACTGAGCACGAAAACAGTAATATCTAGTAATATCAGAAAATGCCTTCTTCTTCACACTCTATCAAAATAGATGAAAACATTTCTATATTAATTAAAGGATAAGAACACCTGAAGAAAATGTACATCTGATGATTGAGGGTTCCACCCTACAATCCCTCCTCAGCCCTCAAGCAGGGGAAGCTTGACCTGATCAGATTCACAGGTCTGTCTTACCCTATTCTGCTTAGGAATTGGTCCCCTTTTACCTTTCAGATATTAACTTGGGTGAGCATAGAATTCCTCACTTTCAATTCATTCCTTGAAGGTACTTTTTCCACATTTCCTGGCCTTTTTTTTTTTTCCACTGGGAGTCCCATCCCAATGAGAAGCAATTCTTTTGGCATGTTGAGTTGAAAACCACAAAACACAAAAATGCGTTTTAAATTATATAATTCAGTCTAGCATATGTATTTGTTAATTTACTTCTATTTTTCAGTTTATCGTGGTAGGTAAAGATTTGCATTTCATTCTTGAATGTATACACCCTAGTGTCTTAGTTTTTCTTCATCTCTTTCAAATGTTTAACTCTTTATCTCTAGAGCTGTTGCCAGACCTCATTCTCCTTTCTTTCCTTCTGACATGTACAATAAATATGACGTTATTCCTCCTCACAATATTTTCCCAAGTACTGTGAATTTCCACTATTGGTCTCTGCATGGTGCATTCTAGACAGTTTTCTCAAATTTTGTTTTCCAATTTACTAAATGTCTCTTCAGCTGTATCTTGACCTTAATGAAATAAATGTTTCCATTGTATTTCTTCAATTGGAATTTTTACCTCTAGGATTTCTAACTTATTGGTTTGATGCCCATTCTTCAAAATTATAATCCATATTCTTGTCACAAAGATTCAATTTCATCTTGGATTTTTTTCAGATATTTAAACATGTTTAATTGAAAAGGGGTCTCATGCATTCCTTGTGTTCTGTTTCTCTGGATATGATCGTCCTTATCAATGAGTGTATATTGATAATCAGCACTTTTTATCATTAGAAGGATAACTCTTGGTTGTCTATCTTTGTTAGACACTCACTTGCTACACCCATTAGTGACCATAAAAGGCTGTTCTAGTAATTCCAGCCTAAAAATAGGGAGTTGTTCCTGCTGCTCATGACATGTGGCCATCAGCTTCCAAATGTAGTGTCTGCTCAAGTTGCTCCCAGAAGAAATAAATCCACGTGAAACTCACATTCACACGTGGTACAGATGCCCACATGTAACAACACTGCAGTGAATTTGTTTCACACACACATGAGGAGTTGGCTCAGTGGTGATTATGGGCCGAGATCAGTAAGCAGAGATGTCCCATCACAGGCTCCAGCCTTGCTGAGCCCTGACCCCTCCCTGCCTGTAAGGTCCATGGGATCCTTATCTATTCTGCTAAAAAATGGAAACTTCCACCCTAATGACTCCTAATGGCACCAGAATCAAATGCTCTGTTTTTAAATGCTTCTTCTGAAGAGCTTTCATTTCCTATTTTCTGCATGTGACCATGACAACTGGGGTTTTGATGAAATAGGGTAAGAAACATCTGTCAAGGGTAGGAACAAAGAGGCACTCCTGAGTGGAAACATCAGTCGCAGGCCTTGAGCATGGACACCAGCATCCCTTCATGTCGCACCCCTCATGTCACCACCTGCTCTGGAAATCACCCCTGGCTGAGCCCTGTGCAGCTCCCAGTCACCAATGACCCAGCTCCCCTGTGATGAATGGAGTTCATGACAGGCTTCAAATGAGGAAACTGAGGCTCAGAAATGGGCGGTTATGGTCAAGGTCACACGGGCAGGAGGTGATACGTGAATATTTAAATGAAGATGAGATTTGCCTTCAAATCAGAGTGCTAAACCCATGTATTGTCCCAAAACCTGAACACAGGAGCAAAACGTGAGAGCAGGAGTGTTTGAAAGAAAATGGGGGCACCAAGAAGGCAGAATCAGGTCAATGTTGTTTCCAGGGAGATGGGGGTGGATGCTGTGGCTACGACTAAAGAGAAATTCGTGAAGGGAACTTTTTTGCATAAAGAAAACCCACGATCCAGTTCTGGGAAAAGGGTCAAGATTCTTCCCTTATTTCCCTATATTTGCTCTTCTGCTCATTGCAACAATGAAGTACAAATGGAACTGCACAGACAGATGTGAGATGAGTCTCTGCCGATCTGAGTCTGCCCTGCAGCCTGAATTTGCATCTTCCCTGAAGCCTCCCCAGGGCTGCTGAGAGGACTAGCTGTGGTAGGGACTCTACAAGGATATGTTTATGGATGAGCTGAAGGAGAAAGTAAGACCCCATGGGAAGGCGCTGAGAGGGAAGGAAGAGTCCTCCATTGTCTTCACCTGGAAGGGACGGACTCAGGAAGGCACCACGTCCATTTGTGGCTACATATTGGCCCTCAATGAGATGAGGACAGGTCCGGCAGACAGTGAAAGGAGATCAGCGGAGATCTCATATTCGTCTGAAATATCAACAGAAAACCTAGTGCCTGTCTCAGCCTAAGCCCTGGGAAAACAAGAGCCAGGCTTGTGGTAGGGTGGGGGACAGTTCACTACCCATGGAGATGCTGATGGGAAAATCCTGTACGCAGGAGAACACGGCTTCCGTGTGCCCACGCCCTGTGTGTTCTGTGGACATCATGGTCTCTTCCATCTGCACAGCCAGGGCCAGTAGGGGGAGATGCCATGACTCTCACACCCATGGTCATGGCCCACTTCACTGAGATCTGACGAGGGGAACAGGAGATTCTAGCATGAGAGGGATTCTGCCCTGCAGGTAGGCCCTGGTCCTGTAGGAGACCCCAGGGGCTAGGGAGGATTCCATTTCCATTTTCTTGGGAAAATGTTTTCACTTCTCCCCATTCAATTTGATGTTGCCTGTGGGTTTTCATGTAGGGCTCTTATTTTGAGGTATGTTTCTTTCATGCCTAGTTTGTTGAGGGATGTTGAACTTTATTGAATACTTTATCTGCATCTATTGAGAGGATCATATGCTCTTTGTTCTAAGTACAAGTTTATGTTATGAGTCACCTTTATTGACTTGCATATATTGAACCATCCTTTCATCCTGAATAAAGACAACTTGATTGTGATGAATTGTTTTTGATACACTGTTAGATTCTGTTTGCTAGTATTTTCTTGAGGATTTTTGCATCTGTGTTCATCAGGTTTCTTGGCCTGTAGTTTTATTCTTCTGTTGTGTCCTTGTCTGATTTTGCTATCAGGGTGATACTGGTTTCATAGAATGAACTAAGAATGAATCCCACTTCCTTGATTATTTTGGAATAGTTTCAGTATGATTGGTACCAGCTCTTCTTTGTACATGTGGTAAAGTTTGACTATGAATCCATCTGTTCCTGGGCTTTTTTGCTGGAAGACATTTCAGTACTGATTCTTTTTCATTGCTTGTTATTGATCTCTTTAGGATTTCTATTTTTTGCCTGTGTAATCTTGGGAAGTTGTGTGTGTCTAGGAATTCATCCATTTTTTCTCTAGGTTTTCTAGCTGATGTGCATAAAGGTGTTCACAGTCGTCTCTGATGATCTTTTGTATTTCTGTGGTGTTGGCTGTAATGCCATCTTTACCATTTCTGATTGGGCTCATTTAAATCTTCTTTTTTTGCTTAGTGTAGTCAGCAATCTGTCAATTATGTGTATACTTTCAAAAATCCAACTTCTTATTTCATTAGTTCATTGCAATATTTTTGTCTCAATCTCATTCTTTTTCTGTCCTTTCAGAGTTTCCTTTTTTTTTTTTCAGGGTCTGTTAACAGAGAGTGAATGTGATCCTTTGCTGGTGCCACAATATTCAGATTTTTCACACATCAGAATCCTTACATGGATTCCCTCTCATCTGGAGAGGCTGCCACTCATTCTCTTTGGATTTGTTTTCACTGGGATGGGGTTTCTTTGCACATTTTCCCCCTGCCCCGCAGGGAGTGTGACTGTAGAGCATGTTGGGAATGGTCTTTTGGCTTTTTTCCATAATCTTGGGCGCTTCTGCAGCAGGGTTTGTGTTGAGTTGTGCAGTTCAAATTGCAGGCCGGGAGCTGGTGCTTAAGGGGAAGAGCCAGCCTCTGCACAAGCAGGTGGGTATGGACCTGTCTGCTTCCTGTGAGGTGCTGTCTGTTGTTTCAGGTGAAGGGCTGGACTGTGGAGTGTCTGGAGCCCTGAGCTTCCTGTTCCACAGGGGTGAGGAAACACAGCTGGGCAGAGCCGGAACCCCTGACTTGCCCACAAATATCCCAATGATGAGTGCAGGCACCAGCTCTGATGGGTGTGGCTGGGACAACTCCTGGTGAAAGGCCTGAGGTCACTGTGGGGTGGTGGGGGCGGTGGTGAAGGACCTACATCCATTTCCATTCTTCAATAGGGAGGAACATTATCTGTTTCCCTATCACACACCTGCTCCAGGGCTCATGAGTCTCTGTTCAGACACACACTGTTGTCTCTCCGCAGGCCACTGTGTGGCTGAGAGCTGTGGGAAACACCTGCCTGCCACTCTCTGCAGGAATCATCCAAAGGCAGAACCTCCTCACTCAGCGCAGTGCAGATCCCTCAGCGGCTGCCTGTGTCTGACGTGGTCACACTGCTGCTTCTTGTAGCTGGGATGTGGGGCTTCTGCCTTTCTGGCTGGACAAGTGGATGTCAGTTGTAGTGTTGCTGGCTGGGGGGACCTGA
The DNA here is from genome assembly GCA_004027715.1 of Plecturocebus donacophilus. Classification (NCBI taxonomy): domain Eukaryota; kingdom Metazoa; phylum Chordata; class Mammalia; order Primates; family Pitheciidae; genus Plecturocebus; species Plecturocebus donacophilus. The sequence goes on along the minus strand of PVKP010032321.1, from coordinate 8,542 downwards.
CCTCAGGCCCTGGGGTGAGTGGTCAGGTGCCAGCAGAGTGGGAAAGGGCTGGCAGTTCCCCGGATCACAGGCCTCTAGGTGACCAGCTGCATAGCGTATGTGAGTCCTAAAGGGGCGGGACTGGGATTCGACTGTTCCAGCGCTCAGGTGCCGGCTGTGATGAGGAGGGATGCGCTGGTCCCCAGGTCACCGGCAGAACTCTCAGGCGGGGCAGGCAGAACGCTCAGGTGGTAGATCCTGGGGGCAGATCACAGGCCTGTGGGGACTGGGCTATCAGAAGGGGGCTGCGGCTGAAATATCCAGGTGAGGGCCGGGCAGCTGTGCTGTGGACCTGTGACTGGGGAGGGCAGGGCCCCTCGGCTAGGGCACCGGAGCCTGGCAGGTATGGGCACAAGGCCCGCTCACACTTCTCTCCTGAAGTAGTGGCACTTGGTCTTGTTCTGGGGACACGCAAAAGTGCCAGGTCTCCCCTTACTCTCCCTGGGCCTGGGGCAGCAGGGGCCAAGGCAGAGGTGGCAGTGACCGCATAGGGCTCGTCAGGAGCCTCTGAGCATTGGGCTTTCAGAGGGCACCCAGCCAGGGCCACAGTGTTCAGGTGGGGACAGGATGGGTGTACTGGGACCCTGAAGCTGGCAAGCCCCATTTAGCAGGAAGGAAGCCCCATTTAGCAGGAAGCAACAGAGATGGGGAGCGGTGGGGTGCTCGGCTTGGCTGCTCTCTACCCAAGTTGTCATATTTATTCTGAGGTCCGTGGAAGTGCCTGGCCACCTCCGTTCACGGAAAGGCAGGGGCAGCTGGAGCCAGGTTGCTCAGGGATGAAAGGCCTCTGGGATTTCATGTGGCTCCAGCGGGGCCTCACACACTCTCTAGGAGCAACCTGTGTGCCTCTGGAGGCCCAGAGGGGCAGGTACTTTCCTATTAGCAGGATTGTAAGAGTCCACAGCAGAGGGGTGGATGCCAAGGGCTCTCACTCACCCCTTCCCCACGTGAGGGGGCCTCTCTCTCACCCCTTCTCCTTTTCAGGGAGCTCTTACTCACCCCTTCCTTGTGTTAGGAGCCTCTCCTGGCTCTCAGCTTGTCTCTTCTCTGCTTTCTGTGTCCCCGGGTTTCTCGGGTGCACCCCAGCATCCTCTTTTAGAACATCCACTTAACCTGTTGGTATTTACTCACCATTTCGGTTCCTCTCTATGAGTACGATACATACCACCAGCTTCCATTGAGCCAACGTGAGCCTGAACCCAAAGGCATTTTTCCTCCTCCTCACTGGGAACAAGGCCCACCCCCGTGCAGCTGGGGAGGGGAATAGCAATTCTGGGCTGACTGATGGGGGTCTTTAGGGTCCTGGGCTGAGAGCTGGAATCTGTTGGGTTGGGTGGAAATGACTTAGAATCTGACCACTGATTTCCTGCCAGGGACCCTCCCCAAGCCCACCCTTTGGGCTGAGCCAGCCTCTGTGATCACCCAAGGGAGTCCTGTGACCCTCAGGTGTCAGGGGAACCCAGAAGCCCAGGAGTATCATCTATATAAAGAAAAAGCATCAGCATCCTGGATTACGCAGATCCCATAGGAGCGTAGGAAAAAGGGCCAGTTCCCCATCAAGTCCATCGCCTGGGAACACGCAGGGCAGTATCACTGTCAGTATTACAGACGCCCTCGCTGGTCAGAGCCCAGTGACCCCCTGGAGCTGGTGGTGACAGGTGAGAGACACTCAGGGGTCCCAGCCCCAGACTCTGTCCTCAGGAAGGGGCTCTGCACTCAGGGGTGTCTCCCTCTCACAGCCCAGCCCTGGGGATGATGTGGGAGGTATGAACCCCACTTAACATGGTGCCTCCTTCTCTCCTAGGAGTCTATGGCAAACCCACCCTCTCAGCCCTGCCCAGCCCTGTGGTGACCCCAGGAGGAAGCGTGACCCTCCAGTGTGGCTCAGAGTTGGCATTTGATGGCTTCATTCTGTGTAAGGAAGGAGAAGATGAACACCCACCATGCCTGAGCTCCCAGCCCCATGCCTGTGGGTCATTCCGGGCCCCTGGAGACTGTGATGTACCATCTGGATAAGGACGGAATCCCATGGCACAGACAACCCACCAGAGCCAAGGCAAGGTTCCACAATCCATCCATGGGGTTTCACACTGCAGGGCAATACCGCTGCTGCTATGAGACCACTGCAGGCTAGTCAGAGCCCAGTGACCCCGTGGAGCTGGTGGTGACAGGTGAGGGGTACTCAGGGGCCCCAGCCCCAGGCTGTGCCCTCAGGAAGGAGGCCGGCTCTCAGAGGTATCGCCCCTCTCACAGCCCAGTCTTGGGGATACCTCAGGAGATGTGACTCCATTAAACACGGAGCCTCCTCCTTTCCTAGGATTGTATGCAGAACCCACCCTCTCAGCCCTGCCCAGCCCTGTGGTGGCCTCAGGAGGGAACATGACCCTCCAGTGTGAAACACGGAATGGATTTCTCATGTTTTTTCTTGTTGAGGAAGGAGAACAGAAGCTCCCCAGGACCCTGGACTCACAGAAGCTCCCCAAAGGGCCATCACAGGCCCTGTTCCCTCTGGGCCCTGTGGCCCCCAGCCACAGGTGGAGGTTGAGATGCTATTACCGTTTCTGGAAAAAACTTCATGTGTGGTCGAACCCCAGTGATCTCCTGGAGATTCTGGTCCCAGGCGAAAAAGCCACCATTCTCTATACCTTTTAGAGGAGCCAGATAGGCTGTGGGAGCCCGGCTGATGACTGATCATGGCCAGGACTCCAGAAGGATGTGTTGAGGGCTGGGCTGACGGTGTGAGGAGGACCCATCCAGAGGCTCTGATAGGGAAACAGAAGCCTCAGTCAACCACACCCGAACGGGGTCGACTCTGGAAGGCAGTGGGTGTATTTGCTGCAATTTCCTGTCCCTCGATGAGATGAGGACAAACCAGACAGAGTGGCTGGGAGTCAGGGAGACATTGGTCTGGAATCTCTCCAGGACTGCCCTGGGTGAGGGACCCCTGGGATCCGAGACACAGAGTGTGAGAGACACAGACCTGCAGTGCCAAGACAGGAGAAGGAAGGGGCATGGGAAGAACCAGCCGTCCGAGTCCCCGCTCCTCTTTCCCTCCAGGTGTGTCTAGGAAGCCTTCCCTCCGGACCCCGAAGGGCCCTGTCGTGGCCCGTGGAGGCAGCCTGACCCTGCAGTGTCGCTCTGATGTCAGTTACGACAGATTTGCTCTGTACAAGGACCAGGGGGTTAACCTCCAGGGCTCTGGCCAGAAGTTCCAGGCTGGGCTCTCCCAGGCCAACTTCACCCTGAGCCCTGTGAGCCGCTCCCACAGGGGCCAGTACAGATGCTCTGGTGCACACAACCTCTCCTCCGAGTGGTCGGCCCCCAGTGACCCCCTGGACATCCTGATCGCAGATGAGGAGCCCAGCGGGTTCACTCAGGGACCCAGGCTCTGCACAGGCCCTGCCGGGGAGCCCAGGTGGTGATGGCTGGGATGAGGGGTGGCGGTCCCCAGGGAGGGGAAGACTCAGAGAAAACAGAGACAGAGAGACTGAGGGTCCCAGAGAGAGGCCTGGGGAGGTCTCAGCTCAGAACAAGGCGGGGCAGCCCCTCACCCATCCTTCTTCTCTCCAGGACAGATCCCTGCCAGACCTTCCCTCTCAGTGCAGCCGGGCCCCACGGTAGCCTCAGGAGAGAAGGTGACCCTGCTGTGTCAGTCATGGCAGCATGTGGACACTGTCTTTTTGACCAAGGAGGGGGCAGCCCATTCCCCCCTGCGTCTAAAGTCAAAGTACCAATCTTACAGGAACCAGGCTGAATTCCCGATGAGTCCTCTGACCTCAGCCCAGAGTGGAACCTACCGATGCTACAGCAGAATCAGCTCCTACCCCTACCTGCTGTCAGACCCTAGTTAACCCCTGAAGCTTGTGGTGTCAGGTGAGACCCCTGACCCTGTCCTCTCGGAGCTTAAAGGCTCAGCTCAGGGCCTGTCCCCAGGAGAGCTCTGGGCTGGGATGGAGTGTAGGGGGGTGTTAGGGGACTCAGCCAGAGTGGGACTAACCCCTCAGAGGGGAGGAGGACAATGGGCCACCTCCCAGGCTGGCCCACCCTTGACCCCATCTCCTGGGACACAAATGGTGAAAGGTGAGTAGAGGAGAGTTTCCAGAAGCAGGGGGAACGAGGGGCTTCAGTGGACGTGGGGACTCTGGGGCACCAAAGCTCCTCACTCCCTTTCTGTGCTTACTCCCAGGAGCCTTTGGGAGCCCCAGCCCCCCACCCACCGGTCCCACTGCCACACCTGGTGAGTGACTAAGTCCTCTTGGCTGGGAGGGTGTTCGGCCTCCCCCAGGGCACTCCTGAGTCTCCCAGAGGATCCCATTCCCTTGAAGGACTCAGCACAGGCTTCCTCCAGAGATCTGGGCAGAGATAGAGTGAGGGCCACAGGCTTCCAGGGGCTCTGAGGCTGGGCTGGTGAGGGGTGGGGGTCGAGGCAGAGGGAGATGTTGGGGCCCAGCCTGGGGGAGGAGGAGCTGTGGTGACATGGGGAGCAGGACAGCCCCAGTCCTCAGCTCCCCATTGTGACCCAGCAGAAATGAAGAGAAGGTGCTGCCATTTGGAGAAATAAGGCAGTCAGAGGGGGAAAGTTTGGGAGAAACAAACCACCCTTCCTAAGCACTGGGAAGTTCTGCTTCTCTCTCTGACTCAGTTAACTGCCTTAAACACACCTCCGTCAGCCTCCTTTCCACATGGGGTCATTGCTCCATGAGGTCACGACCCTGTTGGTTCCTCTTGTCAACCTAGTCACAGAATGGAAGAGCCTTCATTTCCTCAGCATCCTCCTCTTCACACGATGAACAATCCACACCATTCTACCTCAGAGTCCTTCTTATCAATGTCTGCTGTCCGACGCTACAGTCCAAGCTCAGCGGGTTTCCTCAGCTCAGCACTTGGTTTGTGGCAGCACAACTCCAAACTCTGCCTCCATTTCTGGGCTGGTTTTCCATGAGTACCGCAGAAGCCCCCATTCTGTACAATGAGACACAGTGACACACCAGACACCCCCTCCAGCCCAGCCCCTGGAGGATCTGAATGGAGATCGGGACTCTGCAGAGTTGCCCAGGAGCATGGTTTCACACATGCTCCTGCAGGAAACCCATAACCACGATCACCAAGTGGTCATTTCCAGCATCTTAGGGTGTAGGGGATGCTGGCTAGTCCCTGCAGTGACACATCCTTTGGCAACTCTATTGTGACCCTATGAAGAACCTATGGAGGTCCTGTGAAGGAAGATCCTATAAAGATGCTATGGAGGCCCTATGGAGATCATATGAAGGTCCTATGGAGAACCTGTGGAGGTCCTGTGAAGGAAGATCCTATAAAGATGCTATGGAGGCCCTATGGAGATCTTATGAAGGTCCTATGGAAGTCCTGTGAAGGCCCTATGGAGAACTTATTGAGGTCCTGTGGAGTTCCTATTGAGACCCTATGGAGGTCCTGTGACGTTCTGACTGAGATTCTGTGAAGGTCCTGTGGAAGTCTTACAGAGACCCTATGAAGGCCCTGTATATGTCCCATGGAGATCCTATAGAGGTCTTGCAGATCCTATGGAGATTCTAACACTTTTCCATGCATGAGGTTGGAAATAGACTTGCAGTTTCAAGATAGGAAGCCTAAGGCCAGCACTGTGTTTTCTGAGCGACCTCAAAGTAAATCATTTCATGATCTTGAAGAAGCCCAAATCTTGTATTCTGCTAGAGACATATAAGCATCTTGTTCCTCACACATGTTGAACAAAGTTCACACACTCTTCACACACTTCCTCCTCAGTAAGGCACAGAGACATGGACAGAAAGAAAACTAGTCAAGGAATGGCTAAAAATCCGCTGACCTGAAGATCCACTGATGGCTTGACGAATGCAGTGAGCTTCAGCCAGGTCTCTCAGCAGCCCCAGTGCACCCAAGAGGGGCCCATGAGTGTCGTGGCCATACAGCAAGAAAAAAAGGATGTTCAGCCGGCCATGGTGACTCATGCCTGTAATTCCAGCGCTTTGGGAGGCCAAGGTGGGCAGATCACCAAAGGTCAGGAGTTCGAGCCCAGCCTGGCCAACATGGCGAAACCCCATTCCTACTAAAAATACAAAAATCAGACAGGTGAGGAACAGGCACCTGTAATCCCAGCTACTCAGGAGGCTGAGGCAGGAGAATCAGGAGACGGAGGTTGTAGTGAGCCAAGACTGTGCCACTGCACTCCAGCCTGGGAGACACAGCGAGACTCCATCTCAAAAAAAAAAAAACAAAAAACAGAAGATGCACAGACCCAACACCAACGACTCCTTCTCACCAAGGACGGTGTAGCCTCCACTGTGACTGAGAGTCTCCCCAGTGACCAGCAGAGCCTTCTGGATGGGATGCCTTCCTTTGAGGGGACCGGCGAGCCATCTGGGTGGCCACTTGACAACATGGCGCACATCCCACCAGGAGGGGGCAGAAAATCCTCCTGACCATGATGGATGCTGGTGCTGAGATGGGTTTCACTGGGCTCATTGCGGCTCTTCGCCAGGAATCAGAGGGTCCCACCTGTTTAAATGGAGCATCCTGCGACTTAATCACAGCTTGAGGGTCCCACACACCCTTGAAATCAGTGTGGCAATGAGAACAGGGCCACGCGATGTCCTGGGGATGACCTGAGATGGGATGCGTGCCATGCAGTGGTTGGTGCTGCTGGGGCTGAGGGAGCCTCGGAATAGCCTCTCACAGGAGATGCAAGAAACAGGCTGTGGATGAGACGCTGCAGTCTGGGTGCCCTGTGATGGTGTCATAGACATAGATATAAAACAGAGAGAGAGACAGCTGGAGACAATATACATATTCATAGGAATGAACACTAAATGAGGCTATGGCTTTTCCTTTTAATATTTGTGTTCGTATTTATTTTCCTATAATGGGCTCTGCAAATGAAGATGTTGTATCTTTACACAGGTAGAACACGGGGGCTGGGAAAGAAAAGGAGAGCATAATAAACAGCCTCCATCACCCCCTTCCAGGTCACACACTTGGGAGACCTGCATGTCCTGGGCCTGCACTTTAAGGTGATTTGGGGTTAGACGATCTGCGTGGTGGGAAATTACTACCAGAAGAGAACAAGTGTTACCCAATGCCAACAGTCATCACTTTGCTCTTTTTTTTTTTTTTTTCACACTGCAACCTCTGCCTCCCGGATTGATTCACCTGCCTCAGGCTCTAGAATAATCCCTCTGGGATTACTGGCTTGTGCCACAATGCCTGGCATGTGCTATGAAACCTGCTTTTTTCTTTTTAATCAAAGTGTGATAAATATTTCTTCAAATCCTCCATTGTGTATCAATTGACACTTCGTAAATTTGAAGGACATGTAATTGGTTGAGTGAAAGTGTATAACTTTCTCCTCTCAGTAAACTGTGACTTAAAAGTATGAAACATCAACTGCTGTTCTTTAAAAGTATAGAACATCGACTGTTGTTCTTTTAAAACAACAGTTGTAGTAGTATTAGTATTGGTTGCTGTTTGTATTAGTATCTGTTTGCTGCTGTTGCCATAACAAATTACTACATACTGAGTAGCTGAAGCAACATGAATTCATCATCTCATGGTTCCGAAAGTCAGAATTCTGAACAGGTCTTTTAGGATAAAACCAAGGCCTTCACGTAGCTGCATTCCTTTCTGGAGGGTCCGGAGAGGAGAATCCATTTCCTTGCTCTTTTAGATTCTTAGTAGAAATGTATGTACTTGTATATACACATATGACTGATCTATGCGGATTAGTGTTTCGTATGTACTGCTCATTTGATTTGCCCACAGCAGCATCTCACCTTCTCCATTTGGGGTTCATTATTCTACTCACTGACTCACATCATCATTTAGTATTGCTTTCAGAGACTCCAGATGCAAAAATAAGGGCCGACTTGCAGCTCTACTGATGCCTGATTCTCTCTTTCTCCCTCCCTCTCTCCCTCTCTTCCTTTCTCTGTCTCAGTCTTTCTCTCTCCCCCTCTTCCTCTCTCTGTCTCTCCCTCTCTCTCTCTCTGTTCTTATCATGATACTGATAAAAGGGAAGTGAACACGCCCTCCTTATTCCTCATAAGGCGACTGCATGACCTGAGAGTTTAACGTGTGAGACATGAGTCCTGACAGATCATAAATACCCCGAGTCTCCTTGTGTACTTTACCATGACTGAGATACTAAATATAGTCACAAACTGACATTTTCTTTTCAGGTCTATAAAAATTTCAACCATTAGCTCTTCATGTATGTCATGAACTAACAACCTTCTTCCTTTTTTCATTCTGAAACGGGTACAGACATGTTATTTCTTCTGATTCTACTTCCTGTATATATTAATATTTTCTGTTGTTCAGTGTCTATCCTTTCCATGATACAGTCTGGAAAATTTAATGAATATCTCATGCCAGTGTATATATTTACTATTGCAGCAGTCTTGTCCTGGATTAAATTATGTTTTGGATTTTGTTATGTCTACATAGTAGATCTATACAGTGAGTAAATTACTTTTTTCTTTTTTTTTTTTTT